>JAUPFM010000067.1:0-174505 GCA_033026295.1 Channa striata
GCCTTTTCTCAGCGAGAAAATGCTGTTTGAAGCTAAGCTTGTATTGAACAATTTCTGCACCAAAGTCAAATAAAACTGTGTCTGCCTTCTTATTTAGCCTAAATCCAGTCAGCAGAACATAAAAATAAGCTTGTGGGATGTTTCCTTAAAGACAGTAAATGCATGTAATTCAAGCATCCTTTTATGCTCATAATCGCCTTTTCTCAGCGAGAAAATGCTGTTTTGAAGCCAAGCTTGTATTGAACAATTTCTGCACCAAATTCAAATAAAACTGTGTCTGCCTTCTTATTTAGCCTAAATCCAGTCAGCAGAAAATAAAAATAAGTTTGTGGGATGTTTCCTTAAAAGACAGTAAATGCATGTAATTCAAGCATCCTCTTATGCTCGCAATCGCCTTTTCTCAGCGAGAAATGCTGTTTTGAAGCAGAGCTTGTATTGAACAATTTCTGCACCAAAGTCAAATAAAACTGTGTCTGCCTTCTTATTTAGCCTAAATCCAGTCAGCAGAACATAAAAACAAGCTTCTGGGATGTTTCCTTAAAATTCAGTAAATATATGTAATTCAAGCATCCTTTTATGCTCATAATCGCCTTTTCTCAGCGAGAAATGCTGTTTTGAAGCCAAGCTTGTATTGAACAATTTCTGCACCAAAGTCAAATAAAACTGTGTCTGCCTTCTTATTTAGCCTAAATCCAGTCAGCAGAACATAAAAACAAGCTTGTGGGATGTTTCCTTAAAAGACAGTAAATGCATGTAAATCAAGCATCTTTTTATGCTCTTAATCGCCTTTTCTCAGCGAGAAATGCTGTTTTGAAGCAAAAGCTTGTATTGAACAATTTCTGCACCAAAGTCAAATAAAACTGTGTCTGCCTTCTTATTTAGCCTAAATCCAGTCAGCAGAACATAAAAATATGCTTGTGGGATGTTTCCTTAAAAGACAGTAAATGCATGTAATTCAAGCATCCTTTTATGCTCATAATCGCCTTTTCTCAGCGAGAAAATGCTGTTTTGAAGCCAAGCTTGTATTGAACAATTTCTGCACCAAACTCAAATAAAACTGTGTCTGCCTTCTTATTTAGCCTAAATCCAGTCAGCAGAACATAAAAATAAGTTTGTGGGATGTTTCCTTAAAAGACAGTAAATGCATGTAATTCAAGCATCCTCTTATGCTCGCAATCGCCTTTTCTCAGCGAGAAATGCTGTTTTGAAGCAGAGCTTGTATTGAACAATTTCTGCACCAAAGTCAAATAAAACTGTGTCTGCCTTCTTATTTAGCCTAAATCCAGTCAGCAGAACATAAAAACAAGCTTCTGGGATGTTTCCTTAAAATTCAGTAAATATATGTAATTCAAGCATCCTTTTATGCTCGCAATCGCCTTTTCTCAGCGAGAAATGCTGTTTTGAAGCCTAGCTTGTATTGAACAATTTCTGCACCAAACTCAAATAAAACTGTGTCTGCCTTCTTATTTAGCCTAAATCCACTCAGGAGAGACTGAAAATAAGCTTGTGGGATGTTTCCTTAAAAGACAGTAAATGCATGTAAATCAAGCATCCTTTTATGCTCATAATCGCCTTTTCTCAGCGAGAAATGCTGTTTTGAAGCAAAAGCTTGTATTGAACAATTTCTGCACCAAAGTCAAATAAAACTGTGTCTGCCTTCTTATTTAGCCTAAATCCAGTCAGCAGAACATAAAAATATGCTTGTGGGATGTTTCCTTAAAAGACAGTAAATGCATGTAATTCAAGCATCCTTTTATGCTCATAATCGCCTTTTCTCAGCGAGAAATGCTGTTTTGAAGCCTAGCTTGTATTGAACAATTTCTGCACCAAACTCAAATAAAACTGTGTCTGCCTTCTTATTTAGCCTAAATCCACTCAGGAGAGACTGAAAATAAGCTTGTGGGATGTTTCCTTAAAAGACAGTAAATGCATGTAATTCAAGCATCCTTTTATGCTCATAATCGCCTTTTCTCAGCGAGAAAATGCTGTTTTAAGCCAAGCTTGTATTGAACAATTTCTGCACCAAAGTCAAATAAAACTGTGTCTGCCTTCTTATTTAGCTTAAATCCAGTCAGCAGAACATAAAAACAAGCTTCTGGGATGTTTCCTTAAAAGACAGTAAATGCATGTAAATCAAGCATCTTTTTATGCTCATAATCGCCTTTTCTCAGCGAGAAATGCTGTTTTGAAGCCAAGCTTGTATTGAACAATTTCTGCACCAAAGTCAAATAAAACTGTGTCTGCCTTCTTATTTAGCCTAAATCCAGTCAGCAGAACATAAAAATAAGCTTGTGGATGTTTCCTTAAAAGACAGTAAATGCATGTAATTCAAGCATCCTTTTATGCTCATAATCGCCTTTTCTCAGCGAGAAAATGCTGTTTTGAAGCCAAGCTTGTATTGAACAATTTCTGCACCAAATTCAAATAAAACTGTGTCTGCCTTCTTATTTAGCCTAAATCCAGTCAGCAGAAAATAAAAATAAGCTTGTGGGATGTTTCCTTAAAAGACAGTAAATGCATGTAATTCAAGCATCCTCTTATGCTCGTAATCGCCTTTTCTCAGCGAGAAATGCTGTTTTGAAGCAGAGCTTGTATTGAACAATTTCTGCACCAAAGTCAAATAAAACTGTGTCTGCCTTCTTATTTAGCCTAAATCCAGTCAGCAGAACATAAAAATAAGTTTGTGGATGTTTCCTTAAAAGACAGTAAATGCATGTAAATCAAGCATCCTTTTATGCTCATAATCGCCTTTTCTCAGCGAGAAATGCTGTTTTGAAGCAAAAGCTTGTATTGAACAATTTCTGCACCAAAGTCAAATAAAACTGTGTCTGCCTTCTTATTTAGCCTAAATCCAGTCAGCAGAACATAAAAAACAAGCTTCTGGGATGTTTCCTTAAAATTCAGTAAATGCATGTAATTCAAGCATCCTTTTATGCTCGCAATCGCCTTTTCTCAGCGAGAAAATGATGTTTTGAAGCAGAGCTTGTATTGAACAATTTCTGCACCAAACTCAAATAAAACTGTGTCTGCCTTCTTATTTAGCCTAAATCCACTCAGGAGAGACTGAAAATAAGCTTGTGGGATGTTTCCTTAAAAGACAGTAAATGCATGTAATTCAAGCATCCTTTTATGCTCGCAATCGCCTTTTCTCAGCGAGAAATGCTGTTTTGAAGCCAAGCTTGTATTGAACAATTTCTGCACCAAAGTCAAATAAAACTGTGTCTGCCTTCTTATTTAGCCTAAATCCAGTCAGCAGAACATAAAAACAAGCTTGTGGGATGTTTCCTTAAAAGACAGTAAATGCATGTAAATCAAGCATCTTTTATGCTCAATCGCCTTTTCTCAGCGAGAAATGCTGTTTTGAAGCAAAAGCTTGTATTGAACAATTTCTGCACCAAAGTCAAATAAAACTGTGTCTGCCTTCTTATTTAGCCTAAATCCAGTCAGCAGAACATAAAAATATGCTTGTGGGATGTTTCCTTAAAAGACAGTAAATGCATGTAATTCAAGCATCCTTTTATGCTCATAATCGCCTTTTCTCAGCGAGAAAATGCTGTTTTGAAGCCAAGCTTGTATTGAACAATTTCTGCACCAAACTCAAATAAAACTGTGTCTGCCTTCTTATTTAGCCTAAATCCAGTCAGCAGAACATAAAAACAAGCTTCTGGGATGTTTCCTTAAAATTCAGTAAATATATGTAATTCAAGCATCCTTTTATGCTTTAATCGCCTTTTCTCAGCGAGAAATGCTGTTTTGAAGCCTAGCTTGTATTGAACAATTTCTGCACCAAAGTCAAATAAAACTGTGTCTGCCTTCTTATTTAGCCTAAATCCACTCAGAGAGACTGAAAATAAGCTCGTGGGATGTTTCCTTAAAAGACAGTAAATGCATGTAATTCAAGCATCCTTTTATGCTCATAATCGCCTTTTCTCAGCGAGAAATGCTGTTTTGAAGCAAAAGCTTGTATTGAACAATTTCTGCACCAAAGTCAAATAAAACTGTGTCTGCCTTCTTATTTAGCCTAAATCCAGTCAGCAGAACATAAAAACAAGCTTCTGGGATGTTTCCTTAAAATTCAGTAAATGCATGTAATTCAAGCATCCTTTTATGCTCGCAATCGCCTTTTCTCAGCGAGAAAATGATGTTTTGAAGCAGAGCTTGTATTGAACAATTTCTGCACCAAACTCAAATAAAACTGTGTCTGCCTTCTTATTTAGCCTAAATCCACTCAGGAGAGACTGAAAATAAGCTTGTGGGATGTTTACTTAAAAGACAGTAAATGCATGTAATTCAAGCATCCTTTTATGCTCGTAATCTCCTTTTCTCAGCGAGAAAATGCTGTTTTGAAGCCAAGCTTGTATAGAACAATTTCTGCACCAAAGTCAAATAAAACTGTGTCTGCCTTCTTATTTAGCCTAAATCCAGTCAGCAGAACATAAAAACAAGCTTCTGGGATGTTTCCTTAAAATTCAGTAAATATATGTAATTCAAGCATCCTTTTATGCTCTTAATCGCCTTTTCTCAGCGAGAAATGCTGTTTTGAAGCCTAGCTTGTATTGAACAATTTCTGCACCAAACTCAAATAAAACTGTGTCTGCCTTCTTATTTAGCCTAAATCCACTCAGAGAGACTGAAAATAAGCTTGTGGGATGTTTCCTTAAAAGACAGTAAATGCATGTAATCAAGCATCCTTTTATGCTCGCAATCGCCTTTTCTCAGCGAGAAAATGATGTTTTGAAGCAGAGCTTGTATTGAACAATTTCTGCACCAAACTCAAATAAAACTGTGTCTGCCTTCTTATTTAGCCTAAATCCACTCAGGAGAGACTGAAAATAAGCTTGTGGGATGTTTCCTTAAAAGACAGTAAATGCATGTAATTCAAGCATCCTTTTATGCTCTTAATCGCCTTTTCTCAGCGAGAAATGCTGTTTTGAAGCCAAGCTTGTATTGAACAATTTCTGCACCAAAGTCAAATAAAACTGTGTCTGCCTTCTTATTTAGCCTAAATCCAGTCAGCAGAACATAAAAACAAGCTTGTGGGATGTTTCCTTAAAAGACAGTAAATGCATGTAAATCAAGCATCTTTTATGCTCGCAATCGCCTTTTCTCAGCGAGAAATGCTGTTTTGAAGCAAAAGCTTGTATTGAACAATTTCTGCACCAAAGTCAAATAAAACTGTGTCTGCCTTCTTATTTAGCCTAAATCCAGTCAGCAGAACATAAAAATATGCTTGTGGGATGTTTCCTTAAAAGACAGTAAATGCATGTAATTCAAGCATCCTTTTATGCTTCGCAATCGCCTTTTCTCAGCGAGAAAATGCTGTTTTGAAGCCAAGCTTGTATTGAACAATTTCTGCACCAAAGTCAAATAAAACTGTGTCTGCCTTCTTATTTAGCCTAAATCCAGTCAGCAGAACATAAAAACAAGCTTCTGGGATGTTTCCTTAAAATTCAGTAAATGCATGTAATTCAAGCATCCTTTTATGCTCTAATCGCCTTTTCTCAGCGAGAAAATGATGTTTTGAAGCAGAGCTTGTATTGAACAATTTCTGCACCAAACTCAAATAAAACTGTGTCTGCCTTCTTATTTAGCCTAAATCCACTCAGGAGAGACTGAAAATAAGCTTGTGGGATGTTTCCTTAAAAGACAGTAAATGCATGTAATTCAAGCATCCTTTTATGCTTAATCGCCTTTTCTCAGCGAGAAATGCTGTTTTGAAGCCAAGCTTGTATTGAACAATTTCTGCACCAAAGTCAAATAAAACAGTGTCTGCCTTCTTATTTAGCCTAAATCCAGTCAGCAGAACATAAAAAACAAGCTTGTGGGATGTTTCCTTAAAAGACAGTAAATGCATGTAAATCAAGCATCTTTTATGCTCATAATCGCCTTTTCTCAGCGAGAAATGCTGTTTTGAAGCAAAAGCTTGTATTGAACAATTTCTGCACCAAAGTCAAATAAAACTGTGTCTGCCTTCTTATTTAGCCTAAATCCAGTCAGCAGAACATAAAAATATGCTTGTGGGATGTTTCCTTAAAAGACAGTAAATGCATGTAATTCAAGCATCCTTTTATGCTCGCAATCGCCTTTTCTCAGCGAGAAAATGCTGTTTTGAAGCCAAGCTTGTATTGAACAATTTCTGCACCAAACTCAAATAAAACTGTGTCTGCCTTCTTATTTAGCCTAAATCCAGTCAGCAGAACATAAAACAAGCTTCTGGGATGTTTCCTTAAAAGACAGTAAATGCATGTAATTCAAGCATCTTTTATGCTCGCAATCGCCTTTTCTCAGCGAGAAATGCTGTTTTGAAGCAAAAGCTTGTATTGAACAATTTCTGCACCAAAGTCAAATAAAACTGTGTCTGCCTTCTTATTTAGCCTAAATCCAGTCAGCAGAACATAAAAACAAGCTTCTGGGATGTTTCCTTAAAATTCAGTAAATGCATGTAATTCAAGCATCCTTTTATGCTCGCAATCGCCTTTTCTCAGCGAGAAAATGATGTTTTGAAGCAGAGCTTGTATTGAACAATTTCTGCACCAAACTCAAATAAAACTGTGTCTGCCTTCTTATTTAGCCTAAATCCACTCAGCAGAGACTAAAAATAAGTTTGTGGGATGTTTACTTAAAAGACAGTAAATGCATGTAATTCAAGCATCCTTTATGCTCGCAATCTCCTTTTCTCAGCGAGAAAATGCTGTTTTGAGCAGAGCTTGTATTGAACAATTTCTGCACCAAAGTCAAATAAAACTGTGTCTGCCTTCTTATTTAGCCTAAATCCAGTCAGCAGAACATAAAAACAAGCTTCTGGGATGTTTCCTTAAAATTCAGTAAATATATGTAATTCAAGCATCCTTTTATGCTCGCAATCGCCTTTTCTCAGCGAGAAATGCTGTTTTGAAGCCTAGCTTGTATTGAACAATTTCTGCACCAAACTCAAATAAAACTGTGTCTGCCTTCTTATTTAGCCTAAATCCACTCAGGAGAGACTGAAAATAAGCTTGTGGGATGTTTCCTTAAAAGACAGTAAATGCATGTAAATCAAGCATCCTTTTATGCTCGCAATCGCCTTTTCTCAGCGAGAAATGCTGTTTTGAAGCAGAGCTTGTATTGAACAATTTCTGCACCAAAGTCAAATAAAACTGTGTCTGCCTTCTTATTTAGCCTAAATCCAGTCAGCAGAACATAAAAACAAGCTTCTGGGATGTTTCCTTAAAATTCAGTAAATGCATGTAATTCAAGCATCCTTTTATGCTCATAATCGCCTTTTCTCAGCGAGAAAATGATGTTTTGAAGCCAAGCTTGTATTGAACAATTTCTGCACCAAAGTCAAATAAAACTGTGTCTGCCTTCTTATTTAGCCTAAATCCAGTCAGCAGAACATAAAAACAAGCTTGTGGGATGTTTCCTTAAAAGACAGTAAATGCATGTAAATCAAGCATCTTTTTATGCTCATAATCGCCTTTTCTCAGCGAGAAATGCTGTTTTGAAGCAAAAGCTTGTATTGAACAATTTCTGCACCAAAGTCAAATAAAACTGTGTCTGCCTTCTTATTTAGCCTAAATCCAGTCAGCAGAACATAAAAATATGCTTGTGGGATGTTTCCTTAAAGACAGTAAATGCATGTAATTCAAGCATCCTTTTATGCTGCAATCGCCTTTTCTCAGCGAGAAAATGCTGTTTTGAAGCAAAGCTTGTATTGAACAATTTCTGCACCAAAGTCAAATAAAACTGTGTCTGCCTTCTTATTTAGCCTAAATCCAGTCAGCAGAACATAAAAACAAGTTTGTGGGATGTTTCCTTAAAAGACAGTAAATGCATGTAAATCAAGCATCCTTTATGCTTTAATCGCCTTTTCTCAGCGAGAAATGCTGTTTTGAAGCCAAGCTTGTATTGAACAATTTCTGCACCAAACTCAAATAAAACTGTGTCTGCCTTCTTATTTAGCCTAAATCCAGTCAGCAGAACATAAAAACAAGCTTGTGGGATGTTTCCTTAAAAGACAGTAAATATATGTAATTCAAGCATCCTTTTATGCTCGCAATCGCCTTTTCTCAGCGAGAAAATGCTGTTTTGAAGCCAAGCTTGTATTGAACAATTTCTGCACCAAATTCAAATAAAACTGTGTCTGCCTTCTTATTTAGCCTAAATCCAGTCAGCAGAACATAAAAATAAATTTGTGGGATGTTTCCTTAAAAGACAGTAAATGCATGTAATTCAAGCATCATCTTTTATGCTCGCAATCGCCTTTTCTCAGCGAGAAATGCTGTTTTGAAGCAGAGCTTGTATTGAACAATTTCTGCACCAAAGTCAAATAAAACTGTGTCTGCCTTCTTATTTAGCCTAAATCCAGTCAGCAGAACATAAAAACAAGCTTCTGGGATGTTTCCTTAAAATTCAGTAAATGCATGTAATTCAAGCATCCTTTTATGCTCGCAATCGCCTTTTCTCAGCAAGAAAATGCTGTTTTGAAGCAGAGCTTGTATTGAACAATTTCTGCACCAAACTCAAATAAAACTGTGTCTGCCTTCTTATTTAGCCTAAATCCACTCAGGAGAGACTGAAAATAAGCTTGTGGGATGTTTCCTTAAAAGACAGTAAATGCATGTAATTCAAGCATCCTTTTATGCTCAATCTCCTTTTCTCAGCGAGAAAATGCTGTTTTGAAGCCAAGCTTGTATTGAACAATTTCTGCACCAAAGTCAAATAAAACTGTGTCTGCCTTCTTATTTAGCTTAAATCCAGTCAGCAGAACATAAAAACAAGCTTGTGGGATGTTTCCTAAAAGACAGTAAATGCATGTAAATCAAGCATCTTTTTATGCTCGCAATCGCCTTTTCTCAGCGAGAAATGCTGTTTTGAAGCAAAGCTTGTATTGAACAATTTCTGCACCAAAGTCAAATAAAACTGTGTCTGCCTTCTTATTCAGCCTAAATCCAGTCAGCAGAACATAAAAATAAGTTTGTGGGATGTTTCCTTAAAAGACAGTAAATGCATGTAATTCAAGCATCCTTTATGCTCGTAATCGCCTTTTCTCAGCGAGAAAATGCTGTTTTGAAGCAAAAGCTTGTATTGAACAATTTCTGCACCAAAGTCAAATAAAACTGTGTCTGCCTTCTTATTTAGCCTAAATCCAGTCAGCAGAAAATAAAAACAAGTTTGTGGGATGTTTCCTTAAAATTCAGTAAATGCATGTAATTCAAGCATCCTTTATGCTCATAATCGCCTTTTCTCAGCGAGAAAATGATGTTTTGAAGCAGAGCTTGTATTGAACAATTTCTGCACCAAACTCAAATAAAACTGTGTCTGCCTTCTTATTTAGCCTAAATCCAGTCAGCAGAACATAAAAACAAGCTTCTGGGATGTTTCCTTAAAAGACAGTAAATGCATGTAATCAAGCATCTTTTTATGCTCGCAATCGCCTTTTCTCAGCGAGAAATGCTGTTTTGAAGCAAAAGCTTGTATTGAACAATTTCTGCACCAAAGTCAAATAAAACTGTGTCTGCCTTCTTATTTAGCCTAAATCCAGTCAGCAGAACATAAAAAACAAGCTTGTGGGATGTTTCCTTAAAAGACAGTAAATGCATGTAATTCAAGCATCCTTTTATGCATAATCTGCCCTTTTCTCAGCGAGAAAATGCTGTTTTGAAGAAAAGCTTGTATTGAACAATTTCTGCACCAAACTCAAATAAAACTGTGTCTGCCTTCTTATTTAGCCTAAATCCAGTCAGCAGAACATAAAAATAAGTTTGTGGGATGTTTCCTTAAAAGACAGTAAATGCATGTAATTCAAGCATCCTCTTATGCTCTGCAATCGCCTTTTCTCAGCGAGAAATGCTGTTTTGAAGCAAAAGCTTGTATTGAACAATTTCTGCACCAAAGTCAAATAAAACTGTGTCTGCCTTCTTATTTAGCCTAAATCCAGTCAGCAGAACATAAAAACAAGCTTCTGGGATGTTTCCTTAAAATTCAGTAAATATATGTAATTCAAGCATCCTTTTATGCTCTTAATCGCCTTTTCTCAGCGAGAAATGCTGTTTTGAAGCAAAAGCTTGTATTGAACAATTTCTGCACCAAAGTCAAATAAAACTGTGTCTGCCTTCTTATTTAGCCTAAATCCACTCAGGAGAGACTGAAAAATAAGCTTGTGGGATGTTTCCTTAAAAGACAGTAAATGCATGTAAATCAAGCATCCTTTTATGCTCTGTAATCGCCTTTTCTCAGCGAGAAATGCTGTTTTGAAGCAAAAGCTTGTATTGAACAATTTCTGCACCAAAGTCAAATAAAACTGTGTCTGCCTTCTTATTTAGCCTAAATCCAGTCAGCAGAACATAAAAAACAAGCTTCTGGGATGTTTCCTTAAAATTCAGTAAATGCATGTAATTCAAGCATCCTTTTATGCTCATAATCGCCTTTTCTCAGCGAGAAAATGATGTTTTGAAGCAGAGCTTGTATTGAACAATTTCTGCACCAAACTCAAATAAAACTGTGTCTGCCTTCTTATTTAGCCTAAATCCACTCAGAGAGACTGAAAATAAGCTTGTGTGATGTTTCCTTAAAAGACAGTAAATGCATGTAATTCAAGCATCCTTTTATGCTCATAATCGCCTTTTCTCAGCGAGAAATGCTGTTTTGAAGCCAAGCTTGTATTGAACAATTTCTGCACCAAAGTCAAATAAAACTGTGTCTGCCTTCTTATTTAGCCTAAATCCAGTCAGCAGAACATAAAAACAAGCTTGTGGGATGTTTCCTTAAAAGACAGTAAATGCATGTAAATCAAGCATCTTTTATGCTCATAATCGCCTTTTCTCAGCGAGAAATGCTGTTTTGAAGCAAAAGCTTGTATTGAACAATTTCTGCACCAAAGTCAAATAAAACTGTGTCTGCCTTCTTATTTAGCCTAAATCCAGTCAGCAGAACATAAAAATATGCTTGTGGGATGTTTCCTTAAAAGACAGTAAATGCATGTAATTCAAGCATCCTTTTATGCTCGCAATCGCCTTTTCTCAGCGAGAAAATGCTGTTTTGAAGCCAAGCTTGTATTGAACAATTTCTGCACCAAACTCAAATAATACTGTGTCTGCCTTCTTATTTAGCCTAAATCCAGTCAGCAGAACATAAAAATAAGTTTGTGGGATGTTTCCTTAAAAGACAGTAAATGCATGTAATTCAAGCATCCTCTTATGCTCAATCGCCTTTTCTCAGCGAGAAATGCTGTTTTGAAGCAGAGCTTGTATTGAACAATTTCTGCACCAAAGTCAAATAAAACTGTGTCTGCCTTCTTATTTAGCCTAAATCCAGTCAGCAGAACATAAAAACAAGCTTCTGGGATGTTTCCTTAAAATTCAGTAAATATATGTAATTCAAGCATCCTTTTATGCTCTAATCGCCTTTTCTCAGCGAGAAATGCTGTTTTGAAGCCTAGCTTGTATTGAACAATTTCTGCACCAAAGTCAAATAAAACTGTGTCTGCCTTCTTATTTAGCCTAAATCCAGTCAGGAGAGACTAAAAATAAGCTTGTGGGATGTTTCCTTAAAAGACAGTAAATGCATGTAATTCAAGCATCCTTTTATGCTCATAATCGCCTTTTCTCAGCGAGAAAATGATGTTTTGAAGCAGAGCTTGTATTGAACAATTTCTGCACCAAACTCAAATAAAACTGTGTCTGCCTTCTTATTTAGCCTAAATCCACTCAGGAGAGACTGAAAATAAGCTTGTGGGATGTTTACTTAAAAGACAGTAAATGCATGTAATTCAAGCATCCTTTTATGCTCGCAATCTCCTTTTCTCAGCGAGAAAATGCTGTTTTGAAGCCAAGCTTGTATTGAACAATTTCTGCACCAAAGTCAAATAAAACTGTGTCTGCCTTCTTATTTAGCCTAAATCCAGTCAGCAGAACATAAAAATAAGCTTGTGGGATGTTTCCTTAAAAGACAGTAAATGCATGTAATTCAAGCATCCTTTTATGCTGTAATCGCCTTTTCTCAGCGAGAAAATGCTGTTTTGAAACCAAGCTTGTATTGAACAATTTCTGCACCAAAGTCAAATAAAACTGTGTCTGCCTTCTTATTTAGCCTAAATCCAGTCAGCAGAACATAAAAATAAGCTTGTGGGATGTTTCCTTAAAAGACAGTAAATGCATGTAATTCAAGCATCCTTTTATGCTCATGAATCGCCTTTTCTCAGCGAGAAATGCTGTTTTGAAGCCTAGCTTGTATTGAACAATTTCTGCACCAAAGTCAAATAAAACTGTGTCTGCCTTCTTATTTAGCCTAAATCCACTCAGGAGAGACTGAAAATAAGCTTGTGGGATGTTTCCTTAAAAGACAGTAAATGCATGTAATTCAAGCATCCTTTTATGCTCGCAATCGCCTTTTCTCAGCGAGAAATGCTGTTTTGAAGCAAAAGCTTGTATTGAACAATTTCTGCACCAAAGTCAAATAAAACTGTGTCTGCCTTCTTATTTAGCCTAAATCCAGTCAGCAGAACATAAAAACAAGCTTCTGGGATGTTTTCTTTAAAATTCAGTAAATGCATGTAATTCAAGGATCCTTTTATGCTCGCAATCGCCTTTTCTCAGCGAGAAAATGATGTTTTGAAGCAGAGCTTGTATTGAACAATTTCTGCACCAAACTCAAATAAAACTGTGTCTGCCTTCTTATTTAGCCTAAATCCACTCAGGAGAGACTGAAAATAAGCTTGTGGGATGTTTACTTAAAAGACAGTAAATGCATGTAATTCAAGCATCCTTTTATGCTCGCAATCTCCTTTTCTCAGCGAGAAAATGCTGTTTTGAAGCCAAGCTTGTATTGAACAATTTCTGCACCAAAGTCAAATAAAACTGTGTCTGCCTTCTTATTTAGCCTAAATCCAGTCAGCAGAACATAAAAACAAGCTTGTGGGATGTTTCCTTAAAGACAGTAAATGCATGTAAATCAAGCATCTTTTATGCTCGCAATCGCCTTTTCTCAGCGAGAAATGCTGTTTTGAAGCAAGAGCTTGTATTGAACAATTTCTGCACCAAAGTCAAATAAAACTGTGTCTGCCTTCTTATTTAGCCTAAATCCAGTCAGCAGAACATAAAAATATGCTTGTGGGATGTTTCCTTAAAAAGACAGTAAATGCATGTAATTCAAGCATCCTTTTATGCTCATGAATCGCCTTTTCTCAGCGAGAAAATGCTGTTTTGAAGCCAAGCTTGTATTGAACAATTTCTGCACCAAACTCAAATAAAACTGTGTCTGCCTTCTTATTTAGCCTAAATCCAGTCAGCAGAACATAAAAATAAGTTTGTGGGATGTTTCCTTAAAAGACAGTAAATGCATGTAATTCAAGCATCCTCTTATGCTCTAATCGCCTTTTCTCAGCGAGAAATGCTGTTTTGAAGCAGAGCTTGTATTGAACAATTTCTGCACCAAAGTCAAATAAAACTGTGTCTGCCTTCTTATTTAGCCTAAATCCAGTCAGCAGAACATAAAAACAAGCTTCTGGGATGTTTCCTTAAAATTCAGTAAATATATGTAATTCAAGCATCCTTTTATGCTCGCAATCGCCTTTTCTCAGCGAGAAATGCTGTTTTGAAGCCTAGCTTGTATTGAACAATTTCTGCACCAAACTCAAATAAAACTGTGTCTGCCTTCTTATTTAGCCTAAATCCACTCAGGAGAGACTGAAAATAAGCTTGTGGGATGTTTCCTTAAAAGACAGTAAATGCATGTAAATCAAGCATCCTTTTATGCTCATAATCGCCTTTTCTCAGCGAGAAATGCTGTTTTGAAGCAAAAGCTTGTATTGAACAATTTCTGCACCAAAGTCAAATAAAACTGTGTCTGCCTTCTTATTTAGCCTAAATCCAGTCAGCAGAACATAAAAAACAAGCTTCTGGGATGTTTCCTTAAAATTCAGTAAATGCATGTAATTCAAGCATCCTTTTATGCTCGCAATCGCCTTTTCTCAGCGAGAAAATGATGTTTTGAAGCAGAGCTTGTATTGAACAATTTCTGCACCAAACTCAAATAAAACTGTGTCTGCCTTCTTATTTAGCCTAAATCCACTCAGGAGAGACTGAAAATAAGCTTGTGGGATGTTTCCTTAAAAGACAGTAAATGCATGTAATTCAAGCATCCTTTTATGCTCGCAATCGCCTTTTTTTCAGCGAGAAATGCTGTTTTGAAGCCAAGCTTGTATTGAACAATTTCTGCACCAAAGTCAAATAAAACTGTGTCTGCCTTCTTATTTAGCCTAAATCCAGTCAGCAGAACATAAAAATGTGCTTGTGGGATGTTTCCTTAAAAGACAGTAAATGCATGTAATTCAAGCATCCTTTTATGCTCGCAATCGCCTTTTCTCAGCGAGAAAATGCTGTTTTGAAGCCAAGCTTGTATTGAACAATTTCTGCACCAAACTCAAATAAAACTGTGTCTGCCTTCTTATTTAGCCTAAATCCAGTCAGCAGAACAGAAAAATATGTTTGTGGGATGTTTCCTTAAAAGACAGTAAATGCATGTAATTCAAGCATCCTCTTATGCTCGCAATCGCCTTTTCTCAGCGAGAAATGCTGTTTTGAAGCAGAGCTTGTATTGAACAATTTCTGCACCAAAGTCAAATAAAACTGTGTCTGCCTTCTTATTTAGCCTAAATCCAGTCAGCAGAACATAAAAACAAGCTTCTGGGATGTTTCCTTAAAATTCAGTAAATATATGTAATTCAAGCATCCTTTTATGCTCTTGTAATCGCCTTTTCTCAGCGAGAAATGCTGTTTTGAAGCCTAGCTTGTATTGAACAATTTCTGCACCAAAGTCAAATAAAACTGTGTCTGCCTTCTTATTTAGCCTAAATCCACTCAGGAGAGACTGAAAATAAGCTTGTGGGATGTTTCCTTAAAAGACAGTAAATGCATGTAATTCAAGCATCCTTTTATGCTCGTAATCGCCTTTTCTCAGCGAGAAATGCTGTTTTGAAGCAAAAGCTTGTATTGAACAATTTCTGCACCAAAGTCAAATAAAACTGTGTCTGCCTTCTTATTTAGCCTAAATCCAGTCAGCAGAACATAAAAACAAGCTTCTGGGATGTTTCCTTAAAATTCAGTAAATATATGTAATTCAAGCATCCTTTTATGCTTAATCGCCTTTTCTCAGCGAGAAAATGATGTTTTGAAGCAGAGCTTGTATTGAACAATTTCTGCACCAAACTCAAATAAAACTGTGTCTGCCTTCTTATTTAGCCTAAATCCACTCAGGAGAGACTGAAAATAAGCTTGTGGGATGTTTCCTTAAAAGACAGTAAATGCATGTAATTCAAGCATCCTTTTATGCTCAGAATCGCCTTTTCTCAGCGAGAAATGCTGTTTTGAAGCCAAGCTTGTATTGAACAATTTCTGCACCAAAGTCAAATAAAACTGTGTCTGCCTTCTTATTTAGCCTAAATCCAGTCAGCAGAACATAAAAAATATGCTTGTGGGATGTTTCCTTAAAAGACAGTAAATGCATGTAATTCAAGCATCCTTTTATGCTCGCAATCGCCTTTTCTCAGCGAGAAAATGCTGTTTGAAGCAAGCTTGTATTGAACAATTTCTGCACCAAACTCAAATAAAACTGTGTCTGCCTTCTTATTTAGCCTAAATCCAGTCAGCAGAACATAAAAATAAGTTGTGGGATGTTTCCTTAAAAGACAGTAAATGCATGTAATTCAAGCATCCTCTTATGCTCAATCGCCTTTTCTCAGCGAGAAATGCTGTTTTGAAGCAGAGCTTGTATTGAACAATTTCTGCACCAAAGTCAAATAAAACTGTGTCTGCCTTCTTATTTAGCCTAAATCCAGTCAGCAGAACATAAAAACAAGCTTCTGGGATGTTTCCTTAAAATTCAGTAAATGCATGTAATTCAAGCATCCTTTTATGCTCGCAATCGCCTTTTCTCAGCGAGAAATGCTGTTTTGAAGCCTAGCTTGTATTGAACAATTTCTGCACCAAAGTCAAATAAAACTGTGTCTGCCTTCTTATTTAGCCTAAATCCACTCAGGAGAGACTGAAAATAAGCTCGTGGGATGTTTCCTTAAAAGACAGTAAATGCATGTAATTCAAGCATCCTTTATGCTGGCAATCGCCTTTTCTCAGCGAGAAATGCTGTTTTGAAGCAAAAGCTTGTATTGAACAATTTCTGCACCAAAGTCAAATAAAACTGTGTCTGCCTTCTTATTTAGCCTAAATCCAGTCAGCAGAACATAAAAACAAGCTTCTGGGATGTTTCCTTAAAATTCAGTAAATATATGTAATTCAAGCATCCTTTTATGCTCTTAATCGCCTTTTCTCAGCGAGAAATGCTGTTTTGAAGCCAGAGCTTGTATTGAACAATTTCTGCACCAAACTCAAATAAAACTGTGTCTGCCTTCTTATTTAGCCTAAATCCACTCAGGAGAGACTGAAAATAAGCTTGTGGGATGTTTCCTTAAAAGACAGTAAATGCATGTAATTCAAGCATCCTTTTATGCTCGTAATCGCCTTTTCTCAGCGAGAAATGCTGTTTTGAAGCAAAGCTTGTATTGAACAATTTCTGCACCAAAGTCAAATAAAACTGTGTCTGCCTTCTTATTTAGCCTAAATCCAGTCAGCAGAACATAAAAACAAGCTTCTGGGATGTTTCCTTAAAATTCAGTAAATGCATGTAATTCAAGCATCCTTTTATGCTCATAATCGCCTTTTCTCAGCGAGAAAATGATGTTTTGAAGCAGAGCTTGTATTGAACAATTTCTGCACCAAACTCAAATAAAACTGTGTCTGCCTTCTTATTTAGCCTAAATCCAGTCAGCAGAACATAAAAACAAGCTTGTGGGATGTTTCCTTAAAAGACAGTAAATGCATGTAAATTCAAGCATCTTTTATGCTCATAATCGCCTTTTCTCAGCGAGAAATGCTGTTTTGAAGCAAAGCTTGTATTGAACAATTTCTGCACCAAAGTCAAATAAAACTGTGTCTGCCTTCTTATTTAGCCTAAATCCAGTCAGCAGAAGATAAAAATATGCTTGTGGATGTTTCCTTAAAAGACAGTAAATGCATGTAAATCAAGCATCTTTTTATGCTTTAATCGCCTTTTCTCAGCGAGAAATGCTGTTTTGAAGCAAAAGCTTGTATTGAACAATTTCTGCACCAAAGTCAAATAAAACTGTGTCTGCCTTCTTATTTAGCCTAAATCCAGTCAGCAGAACATAAAAATAAGCTTGTGGGATGTTTCCTTAAAAGACAGTAAATGCATGTAATTCAAGCATCCTTTTATGCTCATAATCGCCTTTTCTCAGCGAGAAATGCTGTTTTGAAGCCAAGGTTGTGTTGAACAATTTCTGCACCAAAGTCAAATAAAACTGTGTCTGCCTTCTTATTTAGCCTAAATCCAGTCAGAAGAACATGAAAATAAGCTTGTGGGATGTTTCCTTAAAAGACAGTAAATGCATGTAATTCAAGCATCCTTTTATGCTCATAATCGCCTTTTCTCAGCGAGAAATGCTGTTTTGAATCAAGCTTGATTGAACAATTTCTGCACCAAAGTCAAATAAAACTGTGTCTGCCTTCTTATTTAGCCTAAATCCAGTCAGCAGAACATAAAAACAAGCTTCTGGGATGTTTCCTTAAAAGACAGTAAATGCATGTAATTCAAGCATCCTTTTATGCTCGTAATCGCCTTTTCTCAGCGAGAAATGCTGTTTTGAAGCAGAGCTTGTATTGAACAATTTCTGCACCAAAGTCAAATAAAACTGTGTCTGCCTTCTTATTTAGCCTAAATCCAGTCAGCAGAACATAAAAACAAGCTTCTGGGATGTTTCCTTAAAAGACAGTAAATGCATGTAAATCAAGCATCCTTTTATGCTCGCATAATCGCCTTTTCTCAGCGAGAAATGCTGTTTTGAAGCAAAAGCTTGTATTGAACAATTTCTGCACCAAAGTCAAATAAAACTGTGTCTGCCTTCTTATTTAGCCTAAATCCAGTCAGCAGAACATAAAAACAAGCTTGTGGGATGTTTCCTTAAAAGACAGTAAATGCATGTAATTCAAGCATCTTTTATGCTCTTAATCGCCTTTTCTCAGCGAGAAAATGCTGTTTTGAAGCAAAGAGCTTGTATTGAACAATTTCTGCACCAAAGTCAAATAAAACTGTGTCTGCCTTCTTATTTAGCCTAAATCCAGTCAGCAGAACATAAAAATATGCTTGTGGGATGTTTCCTTAAAAGACAGTAAATGCATGTAATTCAAGCATCCTTTTATGCTCGCAATCGCCTTTTCTCAGCGAGAAATGCTGTTTTGAAGCCAAGGTTGTGTTGAACAATTTCTGCACCAAAGTCAAATAAAACTGTGTCTGCCTTCTTATTTAGCCTAAATCCAGTCAGAAGAACATAAAAACAAGCTTGTGGGATGTTTCCTTAAAAGACAGTAAATGCATGTAATTCAAGCATCCTTTTATGCTCTGTAATCGCCTTTTCTCAGCGAGAAATGCTGTTTTGAAGCAGAGCTTGTATTGAACAATTTCTGCACCAAAGTCAAATAAAACTGTGTCTGCCTTCTTATTTAGCCTAAATCCACTCAGGAGAGACTGAAAATAAGCTTGTGGGATGTTTCCTTAAAAGACAGTAAATGCATGTAATTCAAGCATCTTTTTTATGCCTTTTCTCGAGAAAATGCTGTTTTGAATCAAGCTTGATTGGAACAATTTCGCAAATAAAACTTTTCTCAGCGAGAAAATGCTGTTTTGAAGCAGAGCTTGTATTGAACAATTTCTGCACCAAAGTCAAATAAAACTGTGTCTGCCTTCTTATTTAGCCTAAATCCACTCAGAGAGACTGAAAATAAGCTTGTGGGATGTTTCCTTAAAAGACAGTAAATGCATGTAATTCAAGCATCTTTTATGCTCGTAATCGCCTTTTCTCAGCGAGAAATGCTGTTTTGAAGCAGAGCTTGTATTGAACAATTTCTGCACCAAAGTCAAATAAAACTGTGTCTGCCTTCTTATTTAGCCTAAATCCAGTCAGGAGAGACTGAAAATAAGCTTGTGGGATGTTTCCAAAAGACAGTAAATGCATGTAATTCAAGCATCCTTTTATGCTCATAATCGCCTTTTCTCAGCGAGAAATGCTGTTTTGAATCAAAAGCTTGTATTGAACAATTTCTGCACCAAAGTCAAATAAAACTGTGTCTGCCTTCTTATTTAGCCTAAATCCACTCAGGAGAGACTGAAAATAAGCTTGTGGGATGTTTCCTTAAAAGACAGTAAATGCATGTAAATCAAGCATCCTTTTATGCTCGCAATCGCCTTTTCTCAGCGAGAAATGCTGTTTTGAAGCAAAAGCTTGTATTGAACAATTTCTGCACCAAAGTCAAATAAAACTGTGTCTGCCTTCTTATTTAGCCTAAATCCACTCAGAGAGACTGAAAATAAGCTTGTGGGATGTTTCCTTAAAAGACAGTAAATGCATGTAATTCAAGCATCCTTTTATGCTCGCTTAATCGCTTTTCTCAGCGAGAAATGCTGTTTTGAAGCCAAGGTTGTGTTGAACAATTTCTGCACCAAAGTCAAATAAAACTGTGTCTGCCTTCTTATTTAGCCTAAATCCAGTCAGCAGAACATAAAAACAAGCTTCTGGGATGTTTCCTTAAAAGACAGTAAATGCATGTAATTCAAGCATCCTTTTATGCTCGCAATCGCCTTTTCTCAGCGAGAAAATGCTGTTTTGAAGCAGAGCTTGTATTGAACAATTTCTGCACCAAACTCAAATAAAACTGTGTCTGCCTTCTTATTTAGCCTAAATCCAGTCAGCAGAACATAAAAACAAGCTTCTGGGATGTTTCCTTAAAAGACAGTAAATGCATGTAAATCAAGCATCCTTTTATGCTCGCAATCGCTTTTCTCAGCGAGAAATGCTGTTTTGAAGCAAAAGCTTGTATTGAACAATTTCTGCACCAAAGTCAAATAAAACTGTGTCTGCCTTCTTATTTAGCCTAAATCCAGTCAGCAGAACATAAAAACAAGCTTGTGGGATGTTTCCTTAAAAGACAGTAAATGCATGTAATTCAAGCATCCTTTTATGCTTCGCAATCGCCTTTTCTCAGCGAGAAAATGCTGTTTTGAAGCAGAGCTTGTATTGAACAATTTCTGCACCAAAGTCAAATAAAACTGTGTCTGCCTTCTTATTTAGCCTAAATCCAGTCAGCAGAACATAAAAATATGCTTGTGGGATGTTTCCTTAAAAGACAGTAAATGCATGTAATTCAAGCATCCTTTTATGCTCAGAATCGCCTTTTCTCAGCGAGAAATGCTGTTTTGAAGCCAAGGTTGTGTTGAACAATTTCTGCACCAAAGTCAAATAAAACTGTGTCTGCCTTCTTATTTAGCCTAAATCCAGTCAGAAGAACATAAAAACAAGCTTGTGGGATGTTTCCTTAAAAGACAGTAAATGCATGTAATTCAAGCATCCTTTTATGCTCGCAATCGCCTTTTCTCAGCGAGAAAATGCTGTTTTGAATCAGAGCTTGATTGGAACAATTTCTGCACCAAACTCAAATAAAACTGTGTCTGCCTTCTTATTTAGCCTAAATCCACTCAGGAGAGACTGAAAATAAGCTTGTGGGATGTTTCCTTAAAAGACAGTAAATGCATGTAATTCAAGCATCTTTTTATGCTCGCAATCGCCTTTTCTCAGCGAGAAATGCTGTTTTGAAGCCTAGCTTGTATTGAACAATTTCTGCACCAAACTCAAATAAAACTGTGTCTGCCTTCTTATTTAGCCTAAATCCACTCAGGAGAGACTGAAAATAAGCTTGTGGGATGTTTCCTTAAAAGACAGTAAATGCATGTAAATCAAGCATCCTTTTATGCTCGCAATCGCCTTTTCTCAGCGAGAAATGCTGTTTTGAAGCAAAAGCTTGTATTGAACAATTTCTGCACCAAAGTCAAATAAAACTGTGTCTGCCTTCTTATTTAGCCTAAATCCAGTCAGCAGAACATAAAAACAAGCTTCTGGGATGTTTCCTTAAAATTCAGTAAATATATGTAATTCAAGCATCCTTTTATGCTGTAATCGCTTTTCTCAGCGAGAAATGCTGTTTTGAAGCAGAGCTTGTATTGAACAATTTCTGCACCAAACTCAAATAAAACTGTGTCTGCCTTCTTATTTAGCCTAAATCCACTCAGGAGAGACTGAAAATAAGCTTGTGGGATGTTTCCTTAAAAGACAGTAAATGCATGTAATTCAAGCATCTTTTATGCTCGCAATCGCCTTTTCTCAGCGAGAAATGCTGTTTTGAAACAGAGCTTGTATTGAACAATTTCTGCACCAAAGTCAAATAAAACTGTGTCTGCCTTCTTATTTAGCCTAAATCCACTCAGGAGAGACTGAAAATACGCTTGTGGGATGTTTCCTTAAAAGACAGTAAATGCATGTAATTCAAGCATCCTTTTATGCTCGCAATCGCCTTTTCTCAGCGAGAAATGCTGTTTTGAAGCAGAGCTTGTATTGAACAATTTCTGCACCAAAGTCAAATAAAACTGTGTCTGCCTTCTTATTTAGCCTAAATCCAGTCAGCAGAACATAAAAACAAGCTTGTGGGATGTTTCCTTAAAAGACAGTAAATGCATGTAATTCAAGCATCCTTTTATGCTCTTAATCGCCTTTTCTCAGCGAGAAATGCTGTTTTGAAGCAAAAGCTTGTATTGAACAATTTCTGCACCAAAGTCAAATAAAACTGTGTCTGCCTTCTTATTTAGCCTAAATCCACTCAGGAGAGACTGAAAATAAGCTTGTGGGATGTTTCCTTAAAAGACAGTAAATGCATGTAATTCAAGCATCCTTTTATGCTCGCAATCGCCTTTTCTCAGCGAGAAATGCTGTTTTGAAGCCAAGGTTGTGTTGAACAATTTCTGCACCAAAGTCAAATAAAACTGTGTCTGCCTTCTTATTTAGCCTAAATCCAGTCAGAAGAACATAAAAACAAGCTTGTGGGATGTTTCCTTAAAAGACAGTAAATGCATGTAATTCAAGCATCCTTTTATGCTCGCTAATCGCCTTTTCTCAGCGAGAAATGCTGTTTTGAAGCAAAAGCTTGTATTGAACAATTTCTGCACCAAAGTCAAATAAAACTGTGTCTGCCTTCTTATTTAGCCTAAATCCACTCAGGAGAGACTGAAAATAAGCTTGTGGGATGTTTCCTTAAAAGACAGTAAATGCATGTAAATCAAGCATCCTTTTATGCTCGCAATCGCCTTTTCTCAGCGAGAAATGCTGTTTTGAAGCAAAAGCTTGTATTGAACAATTTCTGCACCAAAGTCAAATAAAACTGTGTCTGCCTTCTTATTTAGCCTAAATCCACTCAGGAGAGACTGAAAATAAGCTTGTGGGATGTTTCCTTAAAAGACAGTAAATGCATGTAATTCAAGCATCCTTTTATGCTCGCAATCGCCTTTTCTCAGCGAGAAATGCTGTTTTGAAGCCAAGGTTGTGTTGAACAATTTCTGCACCAAAGTCAAATAAAACTGTGTCTGCCTTCTTATTTAGCCTAAATCCAGTCAGCAGAACATAAAAACAAGCTTCTGGGATGTTTCCTTAAAAGACAGTAAATGCATGTAATTCAAGCATCCTTTTATGCTCGCATCCTTAATCGCCTTTTCTCAGCGAGAAAATGCTGTTTTGAAGCAGAGCTTGTATTGAACAATTTCTGCACCAAACTCAAATAAAACTGTGTCTGCCTTCTTATTTAGCCTAAATCCAGTCAGCAGAACATAAAAACAAGCTTCTGGGATGTTTCCTTAAAAGACAGTAAATGCATGTAAATCAAGCATCCTTTTATGCTCGTAATCGCCTTTTCTCAGCGAGAAATGCTGTTTTGAAGCAAAAGCTTGTATTGAACAATTTCTGCACCAAAGTCAAATAAAACTGTGTCTGCCTTCTTATTTAGCCTAAATCCAGTCAGCAGAACATAAAAACAAGCTTGTGGGATGTTTCCTTAAAAGACAGTAAATGCATGTAATTCAAGCATCCTTTTATGTTTCATAATCGCCTTTTCTCAGCGAGAAAATGCTGTTTTGAAGCAGAGCTTGTATTGAACAATTTCTGCACCAAAGTCAAATAAAACTGTGTCTGCCTTCTTATTTAGCCTAAATCCAGTCAGCAGAACATAAAAATATGCTTGTGGGATGTTTCCTTAAAAGACAGTAAATGCATGTAATTCAAGCATCCTTTTATGCTCGCAATCGCCTTTTCTCAGCGAGAAATGCTGTTTTGAAGCCAAGGTTGTGTTGAACAATTTCTGCACCAAAGTCAAATAAAACTGTGTCTGCCTTCTTATTTAGCCTAAATCCAGTCAGAAGAACATAAAAACAAGCTTGTGGATGTTTCCTTAAAAGACAGTAAATGCATGTAATTCAAGCATCCTTTTTATCTTAATCGCTTTTCTCAGCGAGAAAATGCTGTTTTGAATCAGAGCTTGATTGGAACAATTTCTGCACCAAACTCAAATAAAACTGTGTCTGCCTTCTTATTTAGCCTAAATCCACTCAGGAGAGACTGAAAATAAGCTTGTGGGATGTTTCCTTAAAAGACAGTAAATGCATGTAATTCAAGCATCTTTTATGCTCAATCGCCTTTTCTCAGCGAGAAATGCTGTTTTGAAGCCTAGCTTGTATTGAACAATTTCTGCACCAAACTCAAATAAAACTGTGTCTGCCTTCTTATTTAGCCTAAATCCACTCAGGAGAGACTGAAAATAAGCTTGTGGGATGTTTCCTTAAAAGACAGTAAATGCATGTAAATCAAGCATCCTTTTATGCTTTAATCGCCTTTTCTCAGCGAGAAATGCTGTTTTGAAGCAAAAGCTTGTATTGAACAATTTCTGCACCAAAGTCAAATAAAACTGTGTCTGCCTTCTTATTTAGCCTAAATCCAGTCAGCAGAACATAAAAACAAGCTTCTGGGATGTTTCCTTAAAATTCAGTAAATATATGTAATTCAAGCATCCTTTTATGCTAATCGCCTTTTCTCAGCGAGAAATGCTGTTTTGAAGCAGAGCTTGTATTGAACAATTTCTGCACCAAACTCAAATAAAACTGTGTCTGCCTTCTTATTTAGCCTAAATCCACTCAGGAGAGACTGAAAATAAGCTTGTGGGATGTTTCCTTAAAAGACAGTAAATGCATGTAATTCAAGCATCTTTTTATGCTCGTAATCGCCTTTTCTCAGCGAGAAATGCTGTTTTGAAACAGAGCTTGTATTGAACAATTTCTGCACCAAAGTCAAATAAAACTGTGTCTGCCTTCTTATTTAGCCTAAATCCACTCAGGAGAGACTGAAAATACGCTTGTGGGATGTTTCCTTAAAAGACAGTAAATGCATGTAATTCAAGCATCCTTTTATGCTCATAATCGCCTTTTCTCAGCGAGAAATGCTGTTTTGAAGCAGAGCTTGTATTGAACAATTTCTGCACCAAAGTCAAATAAAACTGTGTCTGCCTTCTTATTTAGCCTAAATCCAGTCAGCAGAACATAAAAACAAGCTTGTGGGATGTTTCCTTAAAAGACAGTAAATGCATGTAATTCAAGCATCCTTTTATGCTCGTAATCGCCTTTTCTCAGCGAGAAATGCTGTTTTGAAGCAAAAGCTTGTATTGAACAATTTCTGCACCAAAGTCAAATAAAACTGTGTCTGCCTTCTTATTTAGCCTAAATCCACTCAGGAGAGACTGAAAATAAGCTTGTGGGATGTTTCCTTAAAAGACAGTAAATGCATGTAATTCAAGCATCCTTTTATGCTCGTAATCGCCTTTTCTCAGCGAGAAATGCTGTTTTGAAGCCAAGGTTGTGTTGAACAATTTCTGCACCAAAGTCAAATAAAACTGTGTCTGCCTTCTTATTTAGCCTAAATCCAGTCAGAAGAACATAAAAACAAGCTTGTGGGATGTTTCCTTAAAAGACAGTAAATGCATGTAATTCAAGCATCCTTTTATGCTCGCAATCGCCTTTTCTCAGCGAGAAATGCTGTTTTGAAGCAAAAGCTTGTATTGAACAATTTCTGCACCAAAGTCAAATAAAACTGTGTCTGCCTTCTTATTTAGCCTAAATCCACTCAGGAGAGACTGAAAATAAGCTTGTGGGATGTTTCCTTAAAAGACAGTAAATGCATGTAATTCAAGCATCCTTTTATGCTCGCAATCGCCTTTTCTCAGCGAGAAATGCTGTTTTGAAGCAGAGCTTGTATTGAACAATTTCTGCACCAAAGTCAAATAAAACTGTGTCTGCCTTCTTATTTAGCCTAAATCCAGTCAGCAGAACATAAAAACAAGCTTCTGGGATGTTTCCTTAAAATTCAGTAAATATATGTAATTCAAGCATCCTTTTATGCTCGCAATCGCTTTTCTCAGCGAGAAATGCTGTTTTGAAACCTAGCTTGTATTGAACAATTTCTGCACCAAACTCAAATAAAACTGTGTCTGCCTTCTTATTTAGCCTAAATCCACTCAGGAGAGACTGAAAATAAGCTTGTGGGATGTTTCCTTAAAAGACAGTAAATGCATGTAAATCAAGCATCCTTTTATGCTCATAATCGCCTTTTCTCAGCGAGAAATGCTGTTTTGAAGCAAAAGCTTGTATTGAACAATTTCTGCACCAAAGTCAAATAAAACTGTGTCTGCCTTCTTATTTAGCCTAAATCCAGTCAGCAGAACATAAAAACAAGCTTCTGGGATGTTTCCTTAAAATTCAGTAAATGCATGTAATTCAAGCATCCTTTTATGCTCATAATCGCCTTTTCTCAGCGAGAAAATGATGTTTTGAAGCAGAGCTTGTATTGAACAATTTCTGCACCAAACTCAAATAAAACTGTGTCTGCCTTCTTATTTAGCCTAAATCCACTCAGGAGAGACTGAAAATAAGCTTGTGGGATGTTTCCTTAAAAGACAGTAAATGCATGTAAATCAAGCATCCTTTTATGCTCTTAATCGCCTTTTCTCAGCGAGAAATGCTGTTTTGAAGCAAAAGCTTGTATTGAACAATTTCTGCACCAAAGTCAAATAAAACTGTGTCTGCCTTCTTATTTAGCCTAAATCCACTCAGGAGAGACTGAAAATAAGCTTGTGGGATGTTTCCTTAAAAGACAGTAAATGCATGTAATTCAAGCATCCTTTTATGCTCGCAATCGCCTTTTCTCAGCGAGAAATGCTGTTTTGAAGCAAAAGCTTGTATTGAACAATTTCTGCACCAAAGTCAAATAAAACTGTGTCTGCCTTCTTATTTAGCCTAAATCCACTCAGGAGAGACTGAAAATAAGCTTGTGGGATGTTTCCTTAAAAGACAGTAAATGCATGTAATTCAAGCATCCTTTTATGCTCATAATCGCCTTTTCTCAGCGAGAAATGCTGTTTTGAAGCAGAGCTTGTATTGAACAATTTCTGCACCAAAGTCAAATAAAACTGTGTCTGCCTTCTTATTTAGCCTAAATCCAGTCAGCAGAACATAAAAATATGCTTGTGGGATGTTTCCTTAAAAGACAGTAAATGCATGTAATTCAAGCATCCTTTTATGCTCGCATAATCGCCTTTTCTCAGCGAGAAATGCTGTTTTGAAGCCAAGGTTGTGTTGAACAATTTCTGCACCAAAGTCAAATAAAACTGTGTCTGCCTTCTTATTTAGCCTAAATCCAGTCAGAAGAACATAAAAACAAGCTTGTGGGATGTTTCCTTAAAAGACAGTAAATGCATGTAATTCAAGCATCCTTTTATGCTCATAATCGCTTTTCTCAGCGAGAAATGCTGTTTTGAAGCAGAGCTTGTATTGAACAATTTCTGCACCAAAGTCAAATAAAACTGTGTCTGCCTTCTTATTTAGCCTAAATCCAGTCAGCAGAACATAAAAACAAGCTTGTGGGATGTTTCCTTAAAAGACAGTAAATATATGTAATTCAAGCATCCTTTTTATGCTCATAATCGCCTTTTCTCAGCGAGAAAATGCTGTTTTGAAGCAGAGCTTGTATTGAACAATTTCTGCACCAAACTCAAATAAAACTGTGTCTGCCTTCTTATTTAGCCTAAATCCACTCAGGAGAGACTGAAAATAAGCTTGTGGGATGTTTCCTTAAAAGACAGTAAATGCATGTAAATCAAGCATCCTTTTATGCTCGCAATCGCCTTTTCTCAGCGAGAAATGCTGTTTTGAAGCAAAAGCTTGTATTGAACAATTTCTGCACCAAAGTCAAATAAAACTGTGTCTGCCTTCTTATTTAGCCTAAATCCAGTCAGCAGAACATAAAAACAAGCTTCTGGGATGTTTCCTTAAAATTCAGTAAATATATGTAATTCAAGCATCCTTTTATGCTCTTAATCGCCTTTTCTCAGCGAGAAATGCTGTTTTGAAGCAGAGCTTGTATTGAACAATTTCTGCACCAAACTCAAATAAAACTGTGTCTGCCTTCTTATTTAGCCTAAATCCACTCAGGAGAGACTGAAAATAAGCTTGTGGGATGTTTCCTTAAAAGACAGTAAATGCATGTAATTCAAGCATCTTTTATGCTCATAATCGCCTTTTCTCAGCGAAATGCTGTTTTGAAGCAGAGCTTGTATTGAACAATTTCTGCACCAAAGTCAAATAAAACTGTGTCTGCCTTCTTATTTAGCCTAAATCCACTCAGGAGAGACTGAAAATAAGCTTGTGGGATGTTTCCTTAAAAGACAGTAAATGCATGTAATTCAAGCATCCTTTTATGCTCGTAATCGCCTTTTCTCAGCGAGAAATGCTGTTTTGAAGCAAAAGCTTGTATTGAACAATTTCTGCACCAAAGTCAAATAAAACTGTGTCTGCCTTCTTATTTAGCCTAAATCCACTCAGGAGAGACTGAAAATAAGCTTGTGGGATGTTTCCTTAAAAGACAGTAAATGCATGTAATTCAAGCATCCTTTTATGCTACTTAATCGCCTTTTCTCAGCGAGAAATGCTGTTTTGAAGCAGAGCTTGTATTGAACAATTTCTGCACCAAAGTCAAATAAAACTGTGTCTGCCTTCTTATTTAGCCTAAATCCAGTCAGCAGAACATAAAAATATGCTTGTGGGATGTTTCCTTAAAAGACAGTAAATGCATGTAATTCAAGCATCTTTTATGCTCGCAATCGCTTTTCTCAGCGAGAAATGCTGTTTTGAAGACTAGCTTGTATTGAACAATTTCTGCACCAAAGTCAAATAAAACTGTGTCTGCCTTCTTATTTAGCCTAAATCCACTCAGGAGAGACTGAAAATAAGCTTGTGGGATGTTTCCTTAAAAGACAGTAAATGCATGTAATTCAAGCATCCTTTTATGCTCTTAATCGCCTTTTCTCAGCGAGAAATGCTGTTTTGAAGCAGAGCTTGTATTGAACAATTTCTGCACCAAAGTCAAATAAAACTGTGTCTGCCTTCTTATTTAGCCTAAATCCAGTCAGCAGAACATAAAAACAAGCTTGTGGGATGTTTCCTTAAAAGACAGTAAATGCATGTAATTCAAGCATCCTTTTATGCTCGCAATCGCCTTTTCTCAGCGAGAAAATGCTGTTTTGAATCAGAGCTTGATTGGAACAATTTCTGCACCAAACTCAAATAAAACTGTGTCTGCCTTCTTATTTAGCCTAAATCCACTCAGGAGAGACTGAAAATAAGCTTGTGGGATGTTTCCTTAAAAGACAGTAAATGCATGTAAATCAAGCATCCTTTTATGCTCGCAATCGCCTTTTCTCAGCGAGAAATGCTGTTTTGAAGCAAAAGCTTGTATTGAACAATTTCTGCACCAAAGTCAAATAAAACTGTGTCTGCCTTCTTATTTAGCCTAAATCCAGTCAGCAGAACATAAAAATATGCTTGTGGGATGTTTCCTTAAAAGACAGTAAATGCATGTAATTCAAGCATCTTTTTATGCTCGCAATCGCCTTTTCTCAGCGAGAAATGCTGTTTTGAAGCCTAGCTTGTATTGAACAATTTCTGCACCAAAGTCAAATAAAACTGTGTCTGCCTTCTTATTTAGCCTAAATCCACTCAGGAGAGACTGAAAATAAGCTTGTGGGATGTTTCCTTAAAAGACAGTAAATGCATGTAATTCAAGCATCCTTTTATGCTCTAATCGCCTTTTCTCAGCGAGAAATGCTGTTTTGAAGCAGAGCTTGTATTGAACAATTTCTGCACCAAAGTCAAATAAAACTGTGTCTGCCTTCTTATTTAGCCTAAATCCAGTCAGCAGAACATAAAAACAAGCTTGTGGGATGTTTCCTTAAAAGACAGTAAATGCATGTAATTCAAGCATCCTTTTTATGTTTCGCAATCGCCTTTTCTCAGCGAGAAAATGCTGTTTTGAATCAGAGCTTGATTGGAACAATTTCTGCACCAAACTCAAATAAAACTGTGTCTGCCTTCTTATTTAGCCTAAATCCACTCAGGAGAGACTGAAAATAAGCTTGTGGGATGTTTCCTTAAAAGACAGTAAATGCATGTAATTCAAGCATCTTTTATGCTCGAATCGCCTTTTCTCAGCGAGAAATGCTGTTTTGAAGCCTAGCTTGTATTGAACAATTTCTGCACCAAACTCAAATAAAACTGTGTCTGCCTTCTTATTTAGCCTAAATCCACTCAGGAGAGACTGAAAATAAGCTTGTGGGATGTTTCCTTAAAAGACAGTAAATGCATGTAAATCAAGCATCCTTTTATGCTCTGTAATCGCCTTTTCTCAGCGAGAAATGCTGTTTTGAAGCAAAAGCTTGTATTGAACAATTTCTGCACCAAAGTCAAATAAAACTGTGTCTGCCTTCTTATTTAGCCTAAATCCAGTCAGCAGAACATAAAAACAAGCTTCTGGGATGTTTCCTTAAAATTCAGTAAATATATGTAATTCAAGCATCCTTTTATGCTCGCAATCGCCTTTTCTCAGCGAGAAAATGCTGTTTTGAAGCAGAGCTTGTATTGAACAATTTCTGCACCAAAGTCAAATAAAACTGTGTCTGCCTTCTTATTTAGCCTAAATCCAGTCAGCAGAACATAAAAACAAGCTTGTGGGATGTTTCCTTAAAAGACAGTAAATGCATGTAAATCAAGCATCTTTTTATGCTCGCAATCGCCTTTTCTCAGCGAGAAAATGCTGTTTTGACAGAGCTTGTATTGAACAATTTCTGCACCAAAGTCAAATAAAACTGTGTCTGCCTTCTTATTTAGCCTAAATCCAGTCAGCAGAACATAAAAATATGCTTGTGGGATGTTTCCTTAAAAGACAGTAAATGCATGTAATTCAAGCATCCTTTTATGCTCATAATCGCCTTTTCTCAGCGAGAAATGCTGTTTTGAAGCCAAGGTTGTGTTGAACAATTTCTGCACCAAAGTCAAATAAAACTGTGTCTGCCTTCTTATTTAGCCTAAATCCAGTCAGAAGAACATAAAAACAAGCTTGTGGGATGTTTCCTTAAAAGACAGTAAATGCATGTAATTCAAGCATCCTTTTATGCTCTTAATCGCCTTTTCTCAGCGAGAAAATGCTGTTTTGAATCAGAGCTTGATTGGAACAATTTCTGCACCAAACTCAAATAAAACTGTGTCTGCCTTCTTATTTAGCCTAAATCCACTCAGGAGAGACTGAAAATAAGCTTGTGGGATGTTTCCTTAAAAGACAGTAAATGCATGTAATTCAAGCATCTTTTATGCTCGTAATCGCCTTTTCTCAGCGAGAAATGCTGTTTTGAAGCCTAGCTTGTATTGAACAATTTCTGCACCAAACTCAAATAAAACTGTGTCTGCCTTCTTATTTAGCCTAAATCCACTCAGGAGAGACTGAAAATAAGCTTGTGGGATGTTTCCTTAAAAGACAGTAAATGCATGTAAATCAAGCATCCTTTTATGCTCGTAATCGCCTTTTCTCAGCGAGAAATGCTGTTTTGAAGCAAAAGCTTGTATTGAACAATTTCTGCACCAAAGTCAAATAAAACTGTGTCTGCCTTCTTATTTAGCCTAAATCCAGTCAGCAGAACATAAAAACAAGCTTCTGGGATGTTTCCTTAAAATTCAGTAAATATATGTAATTCAAGCATCGTTTTATGCTCGCAATCGCCTTTTCTCAGCGAGAAATGCTGTTTTGAAGCAGAGCTTGTATTGAACAATTTCTGCACCAAAGTCAAATAAAACTGTGTCTGCCTTCTTATTTAGCCTAAATCCAGTCAGCAGAACATAAAAACAAGCTTGTGGGATGTTTCCTTAAAAGACAGTAAATGCATGTAAATCAAGCATCTTTTATGCTCATAATCGCCTTTTCTCAGCGAGAAATGCTGTTTTGAAGCAAAAGCTTGTATTGAACAATTTCTGCACCAAAGTCAAATAAAACTGTGTCTGCCTTCTTATTTAGCCTAAATCCACTCAGGAGAGACTGAAAATAAGCTTGTGGGATGTTTCCTTAAAAGACAGTAAATGCATGTAATTCAAGCATCCTTTTATGCTCATAATCGCCTTTTCTCAGCGAGAAAATGATGTTTTGAAGCAGAGCTTGTATTGAACAATTTCTGCACCAAAGTCAAATAAAACTGTGTCTGCCTTCTTATTTAGCCTAAATCCAGTCAGCAGAACATAAAAACAAGCTTGTGGGATGTTTCCTTAAAAGACAGTAAATGCATGTAATTCAAGCATCCTTTTATGCTCGTAATCGCCTTTTCTCAGCGAGAAATGCTGTTTTGAAGCAAAAGCTTGTATTGAACAATTTCTGCACCAAAGTCAAATAAAACTGTGTCTGCCTTCTTATTTAGCCTAAATCCACTCAGGAGAGACTGAAAATAAGCTTGTGGGATGTTTCCTTAAAAGACAGTAAATGCATGTAATTCAAGCATCCTTTTATGCTCATAATCGCCTTTTCTCAGCGAGAAAATGCTGTTTTGAAGCAGAGCTTGTATTGAACAATTTCTGCACCAAACTCAAATAAAACTGTGTCTGCCTTCTTATTTAGCCTAAATCCAGTCAGCAGAACATAAAAACAAGCTTGTGGGATGTTTCCTTAAAAGACAGTAAATGCATGTAATTCAAGCATCCTTTTATGCTCTTAATCGCCTTTTCTCAGCGAGAAATGCTGTTTTGAAGCAAAAGCTTGTATTGAACAATTTCTGCACCAAAGTCAAATAAAACTGTGTCTGCCTTCTTATTTAGCCTAAATCCACTCAGGAGAGACTGAAAATAAGCTTGTGGGATGTTTCCTTAAAAGACAGTAAATGCATGTAATTCAAGCATCCTTTTATGCTCGCAATCGCCTTTTCTCAGCGAGAAATGCTGTTTTGAAGCAGAGCTTGTATTGAACAATTTCTGCACCAAAGTCAAATAAAACTGTGTCTGCCTTCTTATTTAGCCTAAATCCAGTCAGCAGAACATAAAAACAAGCTTGTGGGATGTTTCCTTAAAAGACAGTAAATGCATGTAATTCAAGCATCCTTTTATGCTCATAATCGCCTTTTCTCAGCGAGAAAATGCTGTTTTGAAGCAGAGCTTGTATTGAACAATTTCTGCACCAAACTCAAATAAAACTGTGTCTGCCTTCTTATTTAGCCTAAATCCACTCAGGAGAGACTGAAAATAAGCTTGTGGGATGTTTCCTTAAAAGACAGTAAATGCATGTAATTCAAGCATCCTTTTATGCTCGCAATCGCCTTTTCTCAGCGAGAAATGCTGTTTTGAAGCAGAGCTTGTATTGAACAATTTCTGCACCAAAGTCAAATAAAACTGTGTCTGCCTTCTTATTTAGCCTAAATCCAGTCAGCAGAACATAAAAACAAGCTTCTGGGATGTTTCCTTAAAATTCAGTAAATATATGTAATTCAAGCATCCTTTTATGCTCGCAATCGCCTTTTCTCAGCGAGAAAATGCTGTTTTGAAGCAGAGCTTGTATTGAACAATTTCTGCACCAAAGTCAAATAAAACTGTGTCTGCCTTCTTATTTAGCCTAAATCCAGTCAGGAGAGACTGAAAATAAGCTTGTGGGATGTTTCCTTAAAAGACAGTAAATGCATGTAAATCAAGCATCCTTTTATGCTCGCAATCGCCTTTTCTCAGCGAGAAAATGCTGTTTTGAATCAGAGCTTGATTGGAACAATTTCTGCACCAAACTCAAATAAAACTGTGTCTGCCTTCTTATTTAGCCTAAATCCACTCAGGAGAGACTGAAAATAAGCTTGTGGGATGTTTCCTTAAAAGACAGTAAATGCATGTAATTCAAGCATCTTTTTATGCTCATAATCGCCTTTTCTCAGCGAGAAATGCTGTTTTGAAGCCTAGCTTGTATTGAACAATTTCTGCACCAAACTCAAATAAAACTGTGTCTGCCTTCTTATTTAGCCTAAATCCACTCAGGAGAGACTGAAAATAAGCTTGTGGGATGTTTCCTTAAAAGACAGTAAATGCATGTAAATCAAGCATCCTTTTATGCTCACTGTAATCGCCTTTTCTCAGCGAGAAATGCTGTTTTGAAGCAAAAGCTTGTATTGAACAATTTCTGCACCAAAGTCAAATAAAACTGTGTCTGCCTTCTTATTTAGCCTAAATCCAGTCAGCAGAACATAAAAACAAGCTTCTGGGATGTTTCCTTAAAATTCAGTAAATATATGTAATTCAAGCATCCTTTTATGCTCGTAATCGCCTTTTCTCAGCGAGAAATGCTGTTTTGAAGCAGAGCTTGTATTGAACAATTTCTGCACCAAACTCAAATAAAACTGTGTCTGCCTTCTTATTTAGCCTAAATCCAGTCAGCAGAACATAAAAACAAGCTTTGGGATGTTTCCTTAAAAGACAGTAAATGCATGTAAATCAAGCATCTTTTATGCTCGCAATCGCCTTTTCTCAGCGAGAAATGCTGTTTTGAAGCAAAAGCTTGTATTGAACAATTTCTGCACCAAAGTCAAATAAAACTGTGTCTGCCTTCTTATTTAGCCTAAATCCACTCAGGAGAGACTGAAAATAAGCTTGTGGGATGTTTCCTTAAAAGACAGTAAATGCATGTAATTCAAGCATCCTTTTATGCTCTTAATCGCCTTTTCTCAGCGAGAAAATGATGTTTTGAAGCAGAGCTTGTATTGAACAATTTCTGCACCAAAGTCAAATAAAACTGTGTCTGCCTTCTTATTTAGCCTAAATCCAGTCAGCAGAACATAAAAACAAGCTTGTGGGATGTTTCCTTAAAAGACAGTAAATGCATGTAATTCAAGCATCCTTTTATGCTCGCAATCGCCTTTTCTCAGCGAGAAATGCTGTTTTGAAGCAAAAGCTTGTATTGAACAATTTCTGCACCAAAGTCAAATAAAACTGTGTCTGCCTTCTTATTTAGCCTAAATCCACTCAGGAGAGACTGAAAATAAGCTTGTGGGATGTTTCCTTAAAAGACAGTAAATGCATGTAATTCAAGCATCCTTTTATGCTCATAATCGCCTTTTCTCAGCGAGAAAATGCTGTTTTGAAGCAGAGCTTGTATTGAACAATTTCTGCACCAAACTCAAATAAAACTGTGTCTGCCTTCTTATTTAGCCTAAATCCAGTCAGCAGAACATAAAAACAAGCTTGTGGGATGTTTCCTTAAAAGACAGTAAATGCATGTAATTCAAGCATCCTTTTATGCTCGCAATCGCCTTTTCTCAGCGAGAAATGCTGTTTTGAAGCAAAAGCTTGTATTGAACAATTTCTGCACCAAAGTCAAATAAAACTGTGTCTGCCTTCTTATTTAGCCTAAATCCACTCAGGAGAGACTGAAAATAAGCTTGTGGGATGTTTCCTTAAAAGACAGTAAATGCATGTAATTCAAGCATCCTTTTATGCTCATAATCGCCTTTTCTCAGCGAGAAATGCTGTTTTGAAGCAGAGCTTGTATTGAACAATTTCTGCACCAAAGTCAAATAAAACTGTGTCTGCCTTCTTATTTAGCCTAAATCCAGTCAGCAGAACATAAAAACAAGCTTGTGGGATGTTTCCTTAAAAGACAGTAAATGCATGTAATTCAAGCATCCTTTTATGCTCAATCGCCTTTTCTCAGCGAGAAAATGCTGTTTTGAAGCAGAGCTTGTATTGAACAATTTCTGCACCAAACTCAAATAAAACTGTGTCTGCCTTCTTATTTAGCCTAAATCCACTCAGGAGAGACTGAAAATAAGCTTGTGGGATGTTTCCTTAAAAGACAGTAAATGCATGTAATTCAAGCATCCTTTTATGCTCGCAATCGCCTTTTCTCAGCGAGAAATGCTGTTTTGAAGCAGAGCTTGTATTGAACAATTTCTGCACCAAAGTCAAATAAAACTGTGTCTGCCTTCTTATTTAGCCTAAATCCAGTCAGCAGAACATAAAAACAAGCTTGTGGGATGTTTCCTTAAAAGACAGTAAATGCATGTAATTCAAGCATCCTTTTATGCTCTGCAATCGCCTTTTCTCAGCGAGAAAATGCTGTTTTGAAGCAGAGCTTGTATTGAACAATTTCTGCACCAAACTCAAATAAAACTGTGTCTGCCTTCTTATTTAGCCTAAATCCACTCAGGAGAGACTGAAAATAAGCTTGTGGGATGTTTCCTTAAAAGACAGTAAATGCATGTAATTCAAGCATCCTTTTATGCTCATAATCGCCTTTTCTCAGCGAGAAATGCTGTTTTGAAGCCAAGCTTGTATTGAACAATTTCTGCACCAAAGTCAAATAAAACTGTGTCTGCCTTCTTATTTAGCCTAAATCCAGTCAGGAGAGACTGAAAATAAGCTTGTGGGATGTTTCCTTAAAAGACAGTAAATGCATGTAATTCAAGCATCTTTTATGCTCTTAATCGCCTTTTCTCAGCGAGAAATGCTGTTTTGAAGCAGAGCTTGTATTGAACAATTTCTGCACCAAAGTCAAATAAAACTGTGTCTGCCTTCTTATTTAGCCTAAATCCAGTCAGCAGAACATAAAAACAAGCTTGTGGGACGTTTCCTTAAAAGACAGTAAATGCATGTAATTCAAGCATCCTTTTATGCTCGCAATCGCCTTTTCTCAGCGAGAAATGCTGTTTTGAAGCAAAAGCTTGTATTGAACAATTTCTGCACCAAAGTCAAATAAAACTGTGTCTGCCTTCTTATTTAGCCTAAATCCACTCAGGAGAGACTGAAAATAAGCTTGTGGGATGTTTCCTTAAAAGACAGTAAATGCATGTAATTCAAGCATCCTTTTATGCTCGCAATCGCCTTTTCTCAGCGAGAAAATAATGTTTTGAAGCAGAGCTTGTATTGAACAATTTCTGCACCAAAGTCAAATAAAACTGTGTCTGCCTTCTTATTTAGCCTAAATCCAGTCAGCAGAACATAAAAACAAGCTTGTGGGATGTTTCCTTAAAAGACAGTAAATGCATGTAAATCAAGCATCTTTTTATGCTCGCAATCGCCTTTTCTCAGCGAGAAATGCTGTTTTGAAGCAAAAGCTTGTATTGAACAATTTCTGCACCAAACTCAAATAAAACTGTGTCTGCCTTCTTATTTAGCCTAAATCCAGTCAGCAGAACATAAAAACAAGCTTGTGGGATGTTTCCTTAAAAGACAGTAAATGCATGTAAATCAAGCATCTTTTATGCTACTTAATCGCCTTTTCTCAGCGAGAAATGCTGTTTTGAAGCAAAAGCTTGTATTGAACAATTTCTGCACCAAAGTCAAATAAAACTGTGTCTGCCTTCTTATTTAGCCTAAATCCACTCAGGAGAGACTGAAAATAAGCTTGTGGGATGTTTCCTTAAAAGACAGTAAATGCATGTAATTCAAGCATCTTTTATGCTCGCTTAATCGCCTTTTCTCAGCGAGAAATGCTGTTTTGAAGCAGAGCTTGTATTGAACAATTTCTGCACCAAAGTCAAATAAAACTGTGTCTGCCTTCTTATTTAGCCTAAATCCACTCAGGAGAGACTGAAAATAAGCTTGTGGGATGTTTCCTTAAAAGACAGTAAATGCATGTAATTCAAGCATCCTTTTATGCTCGTAATCGCCTTTTCTCAGCGAGAAATGCTGTTTTGAAGCAAAAGCTTGTATTGAACAATTTCTGCACCAAAGTCAAATAAAACTGTGTCTGCCTTCTTATTTAGCCTAAATCCAGTCAGCAGAACATAAAAATATGCTTGTGGGATGTTTCCTTAAAAGACAGTAAATGCATGTAAATCAAGCATCTTTTTATGCTCATAATCGCCTTTTCTCAGCGAGAAATGCTGTTTTGAAGCAAAAGCTTGTATTGAACAATTTCTGCACCAAAGTCAAATAAAACTGTGTCTGCCTTCTTATTTAGCCTAAATCCAGTCAGCAGAACATAAAAACAAGCTTGTGGGATGTTTCCTTAAAAGACAGTAAATGCATGTAATTCAAGCATCTTTTTATGCTCGCAATCGCCTTTTCTCAGCGAGAAATGCTGTTTTGAAGCAGAGCTTGTATTGAACAATTTCTGCACCAAAGTCAAATAAAACTGTGTCTGCCTTCTTATTTAGCCTAAATCCACTCAGGAGAGACTGAAAATAAGCTTGTGGGATGTTTCCTTAAAAGACAGTAAATGCATGTAATTCAAGCATCCTTTTATGCTCTTAATCGCCTTTTCTCAGCGAGAAATGCTGTTTTGAAGCAAAAGCTTGTATTGAACAATTTCTGCACCAAAGTCAAATAAAACTGTGTCTGCCTTCTTATTTAGCCTAAATCCACTCAGGAGAGACTGAAAATAAGCTTGTGGGATGTTTCCTTAAAAGACAGTAAATGCATGTAATTCAAGCATCCTTTTATGCTCATAATCGCCTTTTCTCAGCGAGAAATGCTGTTTTGAAGCAGAGCTTGTATTGAACAATTTCTGCACCAAAGTCAAATAAAACTGTGTCTGCCTTCTTATTTAGCCTAAATCCAGTCAGCAGAACATAAAAACAAGCTTGTGGGATGTTTCCTTAAAAGACAGTAAATGCATGTAATTCAAGCATCCTTTTATGCTCGCAATCGCCTTTTCTCAACGAGAAATGCTGTTTTGAAGCAAAAGCTTGTATTGAACAATTTCTGCACCAAAGTCAAATAAAACTGTGTCTGCCTTCTTATTTAGCCTAAATCCACTCAGGAGAGACTGAAAATAAGCTTGTGGGATGTTTCCTTAAAAGACAGTAAATGCATGTAATTCAAGCATCCTTTTATGCTCGCAATCGCCTTTTCTCAGCGAGAAATGCTGTTTTGAAGCAGAGCTTGTATTGAACAATTTCTGCACCAAAGTCAAATAAAACTGTGTCTGCCTTCTTATTTAGCCTAAATCCAGTCAGCAGAACATAAAAACAAGCTTGTGGGATGTTTCCTTAAAAGACAGTAAATGCATGTAATTCAAGCATCCTTTTATGCTCGCAATCGCCTTTTCTCAGCGAGAAAATGCTGTTTTGAAGCAGAGCTTGTATTGAACAATTTCTGCACCAAACTCAAATAAAACTGTGTCTGCCTTCTTATTTAGCCTAAATCCACTCAGGAGAGACTGAAAATAAGCTTGTGGGATGTTTCCTTAAAAGACAGTAAATGCATGTAATTCAAGCATCCTTTTATGCTCTTAATCGCCTTTTCTCAGCGAGAAATGCTGTTTTGAAGCAAAAGCTTGTATTGAACAATTTCTGCACCAAAGTCAAATAAAACTGTGTCTGCCTTCTTATTTAGCCTAAATCCAGTCAGCAGAACATAAAAACAAGCTTCTGGGATGTTTCCTTAAAATTCAGTAAATGAATGTAATTCAAGCATCCTTTTATGCTCGCAATCGCCTTTTCTCAGCGAGAAATGCTGTTTTGAAGCAGAGCTTGTATTGAACAATTTCTGCACCAAAGTCAAATAAAACTGTGTCTGCCTTCTTATTTAGCCTAAATCCACTCAGGAGAGACTGAAAATAAGCTTGTGGGATGTTTCCTTAAAAGACAGTAAATGCATGTAATTCAAGCATCCTTTTATGCTCATAATCGCTTTTCTCAGCGAGAAATGCTGTTTTGAAGCAGAGCTTGTATTAAACAATTTCTGCACCAAAGTCAAATAAAACTGTGTCTGCCTTCTTATTTAGCCTAAATCCACTCAGGAGAGACTGAAAATAAGCTTGTGGGATGTTTCCTTAAAAGACAGTAAATGCATGTAATTCAAGCATCTTTTTATGCTCGCAATCGCCTTTTCTCAGCGAGAAAATGCTGTTTTGAATCAGAGCTTGATTGGAACAATTTCTGCACCAAAGTCAAATAAAACTGTGTCTGCCTTCTTATTTAGCCTAAATCCACTCAGGAGAGACTGAAAATAAGCTTGTGGGATGTTTCCTTAAAAGACAGTAAATGCATGTAATTCAAGCATCCTTTTATGCTCGCAATCGCCTTTTCTCAGCGAGAAATGCTGTTTTGAAGCAGAGCTTGTATTGAACAATTTCTGCACCAAAGTCAAATAAAACTGTGTCTGCCTTCTTATTTAGCCTAAATCCAGTCAGCAGAACATAAAAACAAGCTTGTGGGATGTTTCCTTAAAAGACAGTAAATGCATGTAATTCAAGCATCCTTTTATGCTCGTAATCGCCTTTTCTCAGCGAGAAATGCTGTTTTGAAGCAAAAGCTTGTATTGAACAATTTCTGCACCAAAGTCAAATAAAACTGTGTCTGCCTTCTTATTTAGCCTAAATCCACTCAGGAGAGACTGAAAATAAGCTTGTGGGATGTTTCCTTAAAAGACAGTAAATGCATGTAATTCAAGCATCCTTTTATGCTCGCAATCGCCTTTTCTCAGCGAGAAATGCTGTTTTGAAGCAGAGCTTGTATTGAACAATTTCTGCACCAAAGTCAAATAAAACTGTGTCTGCCTTCTTATTTAGCCTAAATCCAGTCAGCAGAACATAAAAACAAGCTTGTGGGATGTTTCCTTAAAAGACAGTAAATGCATGTAATTCAAGCATCCTTTTATGCTGCAATCGCCTTTTCTCAGCGAGAAAATGCTGTTTTGAATCAGAGCTTGATTGGAACAATTTCTGCACCAAACTCAAATAAAACTGTGTCTGCCTTCTTATTTAGCCTAAATCCACTCAGGAGAGACTGAAAATAAGCTTGTGGGATGTTTCCTTAAAAGACAGTAAATGCATGTAATTCAAGCATCCTTTTATGCTCGCAATCGCCTTTTCTCAGCGAGAAATGCTGTTTTGAAGCAGAGCTTGTATTGAACAATTTCTGCACCAAAGTCAAATAAAACTGTGTCTGCCTTCTTATTTAGCCTAAATCCAGTCAGCAGAACATAAAAACAAGCTTCTGGGATGTTTCCTTAAAATTCAGTAAATATATGTAATTCAAGCATCCTTTTATGCTCGCAATCGCCTTTTCTCAGCGAGAAATGCTGTTTTGAAGCCTAGCTTGTATTGAACAATTTCTGCACCAAACTCAAATAAAACTGTGTCTGCCTTCTTATTTAGCCTAAATCCACTCAGGAGATACTGAAAATAAGCTTGTGGGATGTTTCCTTAAAAGACAGTAAATGCATGTAATTCAAGCATCTTTTTATGCTCGCAATCGCCTTTTCTCAGCGAGAAAATGCTGTTTTGAATCAGAGCTTGATTGGAACAATTTCTGCACCAAACTCAAATAAAACTGTGTCTGCCTTCTTATTTAGCCTAAATCCACTCAGGAGAGACTGAAAATAAGCTTGTGGGATGTTTCCTTAAAAGACAGTAAATGCATGTAATTCAAGCATTCTTTTTTTTGCTCATAATCGCCTTTTCTCAGCGAGAAATGCTGTTTTGAAGCAGAGCTTGTATTGAACAATTTCTGCACCAAAGTCAAATAAAACTGTGTCTGCCTTCTTATTTAGCCTAAATCCAGTCAGCAGAACATAAAAACAAGCTTGTGGGATGTTTCCTTAAAAGACAGTAAATGCATGTAATTCAAGCATCCTTTTATGCTCGCAATCGCCTTTTCTCAGCGAGAAATGCTGTTTTGAAGCAAAAGCTTGTATTGAACAATTTCTGCACCAAAGTCAAATAAAACTGTGTCTGCCTTCTTATTTAGCCTAAATCCACTCAGGAGAGACTGAAAATAAGCTTGTGGGATGTTTCCTTAAAAGACAGTAAATGCATGTAATTCAAGCATCCTTTTATGCTCATAATCGCCTTTTCTCAGCGAGAAATGCTGTTTTGAAGCAGAGCTTGTATTGAACAATTTCTGCACCAAAGTCAAATAAAACTGTGTCTGCCTTCTTATTTAGCCTAAATCCAGTCAGCAGAACATAAAAACAAGCTTGTGGGATATTTCCTTAAAAGACAGTAAATATATGTAATTCAAGCATCCTTTTATGCTCGCAATCGCCTTTTCTCAGCGAGAAATGCTGTTTTGAAGCCAAGGTTGTGTTGAACAATTTCTGCACCAAAGTCAAATAAAACTGTGTCTGCCTTCTTATTTAGCCTAAATCCAGTCAGCAGAACATAAAAATATGCTTGTGGGATGTTTCCTTAAAAGACAGTAAATGCATGTAAATCAAGCATCTTTTTATGCTCGCAATCGCCTTTTCTCAGCGAGAAATGTTGTTTTGAAGCAAAAGCTTGTATTGAACAATTTCTGCACCAAAGTCAAATAAAACTGTGTCTGCCTTCTTATTTAGCCTAAATCCAGTCAGCAGAACATAAAAATATGCTTGTGGGATGTTTCCTTAAAAGACAGTAAATGCATGTAATTCAAGCATCCTTTTATGCTCGCAATCGCCTTTTCTCAGCGAGAAATGCTGTTTTGAAGCCAAGGTTGTGTTGAACAATTTCTGCACCAAAGTCAAATAAAACTGTGTCTGCCTTCTTATTTAGCCTAAATCCAGTCAGAAGAACATAAAAACAAGCTTGTGGGATGTTTCCTTAAAAGACAGTAAATGCATGTAATTCAAGCATCCTTTTATGCTGTAATCGCCTTTTCTCAGCGAGAAAATGCTGTTTTGAATCAGAGCTTGATTGGAACAATTTCTGCACCAAACTCAAATAAAACTGTGTCTGCCTTCTTATTTAGCCTAAATCCACTCAGGAGAGACTGAAAATAAGCTTGTGGGATGTTTCCTTAAAAGACAGTAAATGCATGTAATTCAAGCATCCTTTTATGCTCGCAATCGCCTTTTCTCAGCGAGAAATGCTGTTTTGAAGCAGAGCTTGTATTGAACAATTTCTGCACCAAAGTCAAATAAAACTGTGTCTGCCTTCTTATTTAGCCTAAATCCAGTCAGCAGAACATAAAAACAAGCTTGTGGGATGTTTCCTTAAAAGACAGTAAATGCATGTAATTCAAGCATCCTTTTATGCTCTTAATCGCCTTTTCTCAGCGAGAAAATGCTGTTTTGAATCAGAGCTTGATTGGAACAATTTCTGCACCAAACTCAAATAAAACTGTGTCTGCCTTCTTATTTAGCCTAAATCCACTCAGGAGAGACTGAAAATAAGCTTGTGGGATGTTTCCTTAAAAGACAGTAAATGCATGTAATTCAAGCATCCTTTTATGCTCTTAATCGCCTTTTCTCAGCGAGAAATGCTGTTTTGAAGCAGAGCTTGTATTGAACAATTTCTGCACCAAAGTCAAATAAAACTGTGTCTGCCTTCTTATTTAGCCTCTAAATCCAGTCAGCAGAACATAAAAACAAGCTTCTGGGATGTTTCCTTAAAATTCAGTAAATATATGTAATTCAAGCATCCTTTTATGCTCGCAATCGCCTTTTCTCAGCGAGAAATGCTGTTTTGAAGCCAAGCTTGTATTGAACAATTTCTGCACCAAACTCAAATAAAACTGTGTCTGCCTTCTTATTTAGCCTAAATCCACTCAGGAGATACTGAAAATAAGCTTGTGGGATGTTTCCTTAAAAGACAGTAAATGCATGTAATTCAAGCATCTTTTATGCTCTTAATCGCCTTTTCTCAGCGAGAAAATGCTGTTTTGAATCAGAGCTTGATTGGAACAATTTCTGCACCAAACTCAAATAAAACTGTGTCTGCCTTCTTATTTAGCCTAAATCCACTCAGGAGAGACTGAAAATAAGCTTGTGGGATGTTTCCTTAAAAGACAGTAAATGCATGTAATTCAAGCATTCTTTTTTTGCTCGCAATCGCCTTTTCTCAGCGAGAAATGCTGTTTTGAAGCAGAGCTTGTATTGAACAATTTCTGCACCAAAGTCAAATAAAACTGTGTCTGCCTTCTTATTTAGCCTAAATCCAGTCAGCAGAACATAAAAACAAGCTTGTGGGATGTTTCCTTAAAAGACAGTAAATGCATGTAATTCAAGCATCCTTTTATGCTCATAATCGCCTTTTCTCAGCGAGAAATGCTGTTTTGAAGCAAAAGCTTGTATTGAACAATTTCTGCACCAAAGTCAAATAAAACTGTGTCTGCCTTCTTATTTAGCCTAAATCCACTCAGGAGAGACTGAAAATAAGCTTGTGGGATGTTTCCTTAAAAGACAGTAAATGCATGTAATTCAAGCATCCTTTTATGCTCGCAATCGCCTTTTCTCAGCGAGAAATGCTGTTTTGAAGCAGAGCTTGTATTGAACAATTTCTGCACCAAAGTCAAATAAAACTGTGTCTGCCTTCTTATTTAGCCTAAATCCAGTCAGCAGAACATAAAAACAAGCTTGTGGGATATTTCCTTAAAAGACAGTAAATATATGTAATTCAAGCATCCTTTTATGCTCGCAATCGCCTTTTCTCAGCGAGAAATGCTGTTTTAAGCCAAGGTTGTGTTGAACAATTTCTGCACCAAAGTCAAATAAAACTGTGTCTGCCTTCTTATTTAGCCTAAATCCAGTCAGCAGAACATAAAAATATGCTTGTGGGATGTTTCCTTAAAAAGACAGTAAATGCATGTAAATCAAGCATCTTTTATGCTCGCAATCGCTTTTCTCAGCGAGAAATGCTGTTTTGAAGCAAAAGCTTGTATTGAACAATTTCTGCACCAAAGTCAAATAAAACTGTGTCTGCCTTCTTATTTAGCCTAAATCCAGTCAGCAGAACATAAAAATATGCTTGTGGGATGTTTCCTTAAAAGACAGTAAATGCATGTAATTCAAGCATCCTTTTATGCTCGTAATCGCCTTTTCTCAGCGAGAAATGCTGTTTTGAAGCCAAGGTTGTGTTGAACAATTTCTGCACCAAAGTCAAATAAAACTGTGTCTGCCTTCTTATTTAGCCTAAATCCAGTCAGCAGAACATAAAAATATGCTTGTGGGATGTTTCCTTAAAAGACAGTAAATGCATGTAAATCAAGCATCCTTTTATGCTCTTAATCGCCTTTTCTCAGCGAGAAATGCTGTTTTGAAGCCAAGGTTGTGTTGAACAATTTCTGCACCAAAGTCAAATAAAACTGTGTCTGCCTTCTTATTTAGCCTAAATCCAGTCAGAAGAACATAAAAACAAGCTTGTGGGATGTTTCCTTAAAAGACAGTAAATGCATGTAATTCAAGCATCCTTTTATGCTCGCAATCGCCTTTTCTCAGCGAGAAAATGCTGTTTTGAATCAGAGCTTGATTGGAACAATTTCTGCACCAAACTCAAATAAAACTGTGTCTGCCTTCTTATTTAGCCTAAATCCACTCAGGAGAGACTGAAAATAAGCTTGTGGGATGTTTCCTTAAAAGACAGTAAATGCATGTAATTCAAGCATCCTTTTATGCTCATAATCGCCTTTTCTCAGCGAGAAATGCTGTTTTGAAGCAGAGCTTGTATTGAACAATTTCTGCACCAAAGTCAAATAAAACTGTGTCTGCCTTCTTATTTAGCCTAAATCCAGTCAGCAGAACATAAAAACAAGCTTGTGGGATGTTTCCTTAAAAGACAGTAAATGCATGTAATTCAAGCATCCTTTTATGCTCGCAATCGCCTTTTCTCAGCGAGAAAATGCTGTTTTGAAGCAGAGCTTGTATTGAACAATTTCTGCACCAAACTCAAATAAAACTGTGTCTGCCTTCTTATTTAGCCTAAATCCAGTCAGCAGAACATAAAAACAAGCTTGTGGGATGTTTCCTTAAAAGACAGTAAATGCATGTAAATCAAGCATCTTTTATGCTCGTAATCGCCTTTTCTCAGCGAGAAATGCTGTTTTGAAGCAAAAGCTTGTATTGAACAATTTCTGCACCAAAGTCAAATAAAACTGTGTCTGCCTTCTTATTTAGCCTAAATCCACTCAGGAGAGACTGAAAATAAGCTTGTGGGATGTTTCCTTAAAAGACAGTAAATGCATGTAATTCAAGCATCCTTTTATGCTCGCAATCGCCTTTTCTCAGCGAGAAATGCTGTTTTGAAGCCAAGGTTGTGTTGAACAATTTCTGCACCAAAGTCAAATAAAACTGTGTCTGCCTTCTTATTTAGCCTAAATCCAGTCAGAAGAACATAAAAACAAGCTTGTGGGATGTTTCCTTAAAAGACAGTAAATGCATGTAATTCAAGCATCCTTTTATGCTCGCAATCGCCTTTTCTCAGCGAGAAAATGCTGTTTTGAATCAGAGCTTGATTGGAACAATTTCTGCACCAAACTCAAATAAAACTGTGTCTGCCTTCTTATTTAGCCTAAATCCACTCAGGAGAGACTGAAAATAAGCTTGTGGGATGTTTCCTTAAAAGACAGTAAATGCATGTAATTCAAGCATCCTTTTATGCTCTTAATCGCCTTTTCTCAGCGAGAAATGCTGTTTTGAAGCAGAGCTTGTATTGAACAATTTCTGCACCAAAGTCAAATAAAACTGTGTCTGCCTTCTTATTTAGCCTAAATCCAGTCAGCAGAACATAAAAACAAGCTTCTGGGATGTTTCCTTAAAATTCAGTAAATATATGTAATTCAAGCATCCTTTTATGCTTAATCGCCTTTTCTCAGCGAGAAATGCTGTTTTGAAGCCTAGCTTGTATTGAACAATTTCTGCACCAAAGTCAAATAAAACTGTGTCTGCCTTCTTATTTAGCCTAAATCCACTCAGGAGAGACTGAAAATAAGCTTGTGGGATGTTTCCTTAAAAGACAGTAAATGCATGTAATTCAAGCATCCTTTTATGCTCGCAATCGCCTTTTCTCAGCGAGAAATGCTGTTTTGAAGCAGAGCTTGTATTGAACAATTTCTGCACCAAAGTCAAATAAAACTGTGTCTGCCTTCTTATTTAGCCTAAATCCAGTCAGCAGAACATAAAAACAAGCTTGTGGGATGTTTCCTTAAAAGACAGTAAATATATGTAATTCAAGCATCCTTTTATGCTCGCAATCGCCTTTTCTCAGCGAGAAATGCTGTTTTGAAGCCAAGGTTGTGTTGAACAATTTCTGCACCAAAGTCAAATAAAACTGTGTCTGCCTTCTTATTTAGCCTAAATCCAGTCAGAAGAACATAAAAACAAGCTTGTGGGATGTTTCCTTAAAAGACAGTAAATGCATGTAATTCAAGCATCCTTTTATGCTCATAATCGCCTTTTCTCAGCGAGAAATGCTGTTTTGAAGCAGAGCTTGTATTGAACAATTTCTGCACCAAAGTCAAATAAAACTGTGTCTGCCTTCTTATTTAGCCTAAATCCAGTCAGCAGAACATAAAAACAAGCTTGTGGGATGTTTCCTTAAAATTCAGTAAATGCATGTAATTCAAGCATCCTTTTATGCTCGCAATCGCCTTTTCTCAGCGAGAAATGCTGTTTTGAAGCAAAAGCTTGTATTGAACAATTTCTGCACCAAAGTCAAATAAAACTGTGTCTGCCTTCTTATTTAGCCTAAATCCACTCAGGAGAGACTGAAAATAAGCTTGTGGGATGTTTCCTTAAAAGACAGTAAATGCATGTAATTCAAGCATCCTTTTATGCTCATAATCGCCTTTTCTCAGCGAGAAATGCTGTTTTGAAGCCAAGCTTGTATTGAACAATTTCTGCACCAAAGTCAAATAAAACTGTGTCTGCCTTCTTATTTAGCCTAAATCCAGTCAGCAGAACATAAAAACAAGCTTGTGGGATGTTTCCTTAAAAGACAGTAAATGCATGTAATTCAAGCATCCTTTTATGCTCAATCGCCTTTTCTCAGCGAGAAAATGCTGTTTTGAATCAGAGCTTGATTGGAACAATTTCTGCACCAAACTCAAATAAAACTGTGTCTGCCTTCTTATTTAGCCTAAATCCACTCAGGAGAGACTGAAAATAAGCTTGTGGGATGTTTCCTTAAAAGACAGTAAATGCATGTAATTCAAGCATCCTTTTATGCTCGTAATCGCCTTTTCTCAGCGAGAAATGCTGTTTTGAAGCAGAGCTTGTATTGAACAATTTCTGCACCAAAGTCAAATAAAACTGTGTCTGCCTTCTTATTTAGCCTAAATCCAGTCAGCAGAACATAAAAACAAGCTTCTGGGATGTTTCCTTAAAATTCAGTAAATATATGTAATTCAAGCATCCTTTTATGCTACTTAATCGCCTTTTCTCAGCGAGAAATGCTGTTTTGAAGCCTAGCTTGTATTGAACAATTTCTGCACCAAACTCAAATAAAACTGTGTCTGCCTTCTTATTTAGCCTAAATCCACTCAGGAGAGACTGAAAATAAGCTTGTGGGATGTTTCCTTAAAAGACAGTAAATGCATGTAAATCAAGCATCCTTTTATGCTCGCATAATCGCTTTTCTCAGCGAGAAATGCTGTTTTGAAGCAAAAGCTTGTATTGAACAATTTCTGCACCAAAGTCAAATAAAACTGTGTCTGCCTTCTTATTTAGCCTAAATCCAGTCAGCAGAACATAAAAACAAGCTTGTGGGATGTTTCCTTAAAAGACAGTAAATGCATGTAAATCAAGCATCCTTTTATGCTCGCAATCGCCTTTTCTCAGAGAAATGCTGTTTTGAAGCAAAAGCTTGTATTGAACAATTTCTGCACCAAAGTCAAATAAAACTGTGTCTGCCTTCTTATTTAGCCTAAATCCACTCAGGAGAGACTGAAAATAAGCTTGTGGGATGTTTCCTTAAAAGACAGTAAATGCATGTAATTCAAGCATCCTTTTATGCTCATAATCGCCTTTTCTCAGCGAGAAAATGCTGTTTTGAAGCAGAGCTTGTATTGAACAATTTCTGCACCAAACTCAAATAAAACTGTGTCTGCCTTCTTATTTAGCCTAAATCCAGTCAGCAGAACATAAAAATATGCTTGTGGGATGTTTCCTTAAAAGACAGTAAATGCATGTAAATCAAGCATCTTTTTATGCTTAATCGCCTTTTCTCAGCGAGAAAATGCTGTTTTGAATCAGAGCTTGATTGGAACAATTTCTGCACCAAACTCAAATAAAACTGTGTCTGCCTTCTTATTTAGCCTAAATCCAGTCAGCAGAACATAAAAATATGCTTGTGGGATGTTTCCTTAAAGACAGTAAATGCATGTAATTCAAGCATCCTTTTATGCTCGCAATCGCCTTTTCTCAGCGAGAAATGCTGTTTTGAAGCCAAGGTTGTGTTGAACAATTTCTGCACCAAAGTCAAATAAAACTGTGTCTGCCTTCTTATTTAGCCTAAATCCAGTCAGCAGAACATAAAAACAAGCTTGTGGGATGTTTCCTTAAAAGACAGTAAATGCATGTAATTCAAGCATCCTTTTATGCTCGTAATCGCCTTTTCTCAGCGAGAAAATGCTGTTTTGAATCAGAGCTTGATTGGAACAATTTCTGCACCAAAGTCAAATAAAACTGTGTCTGCCTTCTTATTTAGCCTAAATCCACTCAGGAGAGACTGAAAATAAGCTTGTGGGATGTTTCCTTAAAAGACAGTAAATGCATGTAATTCAAGCATCCTTTTATGCTCATAATCGCCTTTTCTCAGCGAGAAATGCTGTTTTGAAGCAGAGCTTGTATTGAACAATTTCTGCACCAAAGTCAAATAAAACTGTGTCTGCCTTCTTATTTAGCCTAAATCCAGTCAGCAGAACATAAAAACAAGCTTGTGGGATGTTTCCTTAAAAGACAGTAAATGCATGTAATTCAAGCATCCTTTTATGCTCGTAATCGCCTTTTCTCAGCGAGAAAATGCTGTTTTGAATCAGAGCTTGATTGGAACAATTTCTGCACCAAACTCAAATAAAACTGTGTCTGCCTTCTTATTTAGCCTAAATCCACTCAGGAGAGACTGAAAATAAGCTTGTGGGATGTTTCCTTAAAAGACAGTAAATGCATGTAATTCAAGCATCCTTTTATGCTCGCAATCGCCTTTTCTCAGCGAGAAATGCTGTTTTGAATCAGAGCTTGATTGGAACAATTTCTGCACCAAACTCAAATAAAACTGTGTCTGCCTTCTTATTTAGCCTAAATCCACTCAGGAGAGACTGAAAATAAGCTTGTGGGATGTTTCCTTAAAAGACAGTAAATGCATGTAATTCAAGCATCCTTTTATGCTCGCAATCGCCTTTTCTCAGCGAGAAATGCTGTTTTGAAGCAGAGCTTGTATTGAACAATTTCTGCACCAAAGTCAAATAAAACTGTGTCTGCCTTCTTATTTAGCCTAAATCCACTCAGGAGAGACTGAAAATAAGCTTGTGGGATGTTTCCTTAAAATTCAGTAAATATATGTAATTCAAGCATCCTTTTATGCTCGCAATCGCCTTTTCTCAGCGAGAAATGCTGTTTTGAAGCCTAGCTTGTATTGAACAATTTCTGCACCAAACTCAAATAAAACTGTGTCTGCCTTCTTATTTAGCCTAAATCCACTCAGGAGAGACTGAAAATAAGCTTGTGGGATGTTTCCTTAAAATTCAGTAAATGCATGTAATTCAAGCATCCTTTTATGCTCAATCGCCTTTTCTCAGCGAGAAATGCTGTTTTGAAGCCAAGCTTGTATTGAACAATTTCTGCACCAAAGTCAAATAAAACTGTGTCTGCCTTCTTATTTAGCCTAAATCCAGTCAGCAGAACATAAAAATAAGCTTGTGGGATGTTTCCTTAAAAGACAGTAAATGCATGTAATTCAAGCATCCTTTTATGCTCATAATCGCCTTTTCTCAGCGAGAAAATGCTGTTTTGAAGCAGAGCTTGTATTGAACAATTTCTGCACCAAACTCAAATAAAACTGTGTCTGCCTTCTTATTTAGCCTAAATCCACTCAGGAGAGACTGAAAATAAGCTTGTGGGATGTTTCCTTAAAAGACAGTAAATGCATGTAAATCAAGCATCCTTTTATGCTCGCAATCGCCTTTTCTCAGCGAGAAATGCTGTTTTGAAGCAAAAGCTTGTATTGAACAATTTCTGCACCAAAGTCAAATAAAACTGTGTCTGCCTTCTTATTTAGCCTAAATCCAGTCAGCAGAACATAAAAACAAGCTTCTGGGATGTTTCCTTAAAATTCAGTAAATGCATGTAATTCAAGCATCCTTTTATGCTCGCAATCGCCTTTTCTCAGCGAGAAATGCTGTTTTGAAGCAGAGCTTGTATTGAACAATTTCTGCACCAAAGTCAAATAAAACTGTGTCTGCCTTCTTATTTAGCCTAAATCCACTCAGGAGAGACTGAAAATAAGCTTGTGGGATGTTTCCTTAAAAGACAGTAAATGCATGTAATTCAAGCATCCTTTTATGCTCGCAATCGCCTTTTCTCAGCGAGAAAATGCTGTTTTGAAGCAGAGCTTGTATTGAACAATTTCTGCACCAAAGTCAAATAAAACTGTGTCTGCCTTCTTATTTAGCCTAAATCCAGTCAGCAGAACATAAAAACAAGCTTGTGGGATGTTTCCTAAAAGACAGTAAATGCATGTAATTCAAGCATCCTTTTATGCTCTTGCAATCGCCTTTTCTCAGCGAGAAAATGCTGTTTTGAATCAGAGCTTGATTGGAACAATTTCTGCACCAAACTCAAATAAAACTGTGTCTGCCTTCTTATTTAGCCTAAATCCAGTCAGCAGAACATAAAAATATGCTTGTGGGATGTTTCCTTAAAAGACAGTAAATGCATGTAATTCAAGCATCCTTTTATGCTCGTAATCGCCTTTTCTCAGCGAGAAATGCTGTTTTGAAGCCAAGGTTGTGTTGAACAATTTCTGCACCAAAGTCAAATAAAACTGTGTCTGCCTTCTTATTTAGCCTAAATCCAGTCAGAAGAACATAAAAACAAGCTTGTGGGATGTTTCCTTAAAAGACAGTAAATGCATGTAATTCAAGCATCCTTTTATGCTCGCAATCGCCTTTTCTCAGCGAGAAAATGCTGTTTTGAATCAGAGCTTGATTGGAACAATTTCTGCACCAAACTCAAATAAAACTGTGTCTGCCTTCTTATTTAGCCTAAATCCACTCAGGAGAGACTGAAAATAAGCTTGTGGGATGTTTCCTTAAAAGACAGTAAATGCATGTAATTCAAGCATCCTTTTATGCTGTAATCGCCTTTTCTCAGCGAGAAATGCTGTTTTGAAGCAGAGCTTGTATTGAACAATTTCTGCACCAAAGTCAAATAAAACTGTGTCTGCCTTCTTATTTAGCCTAAATCCAGTCAGCAGAACATAAAAACAAGCTTCTGGGATGTTTCCTTAAAATTCAGTAAATATATGTAATTCAAGCATCCTTTTATGCTGTAATCGCCTTTTCTCAGCGAGAAATGCTGTTTTGAAGCCTAGCTTGTATTGAACAATTTCTGCACCAAACTCAAATAAAACTGTGTCTGCCTTCTTATTTAGCCTAAATCCACTCAGGAGAGACTGAAAATAAGCTTGTGGGATGTTTCCTTAAAAGACAGTAAATGCATGTAAATCAAGCATCCTTTTATGCTCTAATCGCCTTTTCTCAGCGAGAAATGCTGTTTTGAAGCAAAAGCTTGTATTGAACAATTTCTGCACCAAAGTCAAATAAAACTGTGTCTGCCTTCTTATTTAGCCTAAATCCAGTCAGCAGAACATAAAAACAAGCTTCTGGGATGTTTCCTTAAAATTCAGTAAATGCATGTAATTCAAGCATCCTTTTATGCTCATAATCGCCTTTTCTCAGCGAGAAAATGATGTTTTGAAGCAGAGCTTGTATTGAACAATTTCTGCACCAAACTCAAATAAAACTGTGTCTGCCTTCTTATTTAGCCTAAATCCACTCAGGAGAGACTGAAAATAAGCTTGTGGGATGTTTCCTTAAAAGACAGTAAATGCATGTAATTCAAGCATCCTTTTATGCTCATAATCGCCTTTTCTCAGCGAGAAATGCTGTTTTGAAGCCAAGCTTGTATTGAACAATTTCTGCACCAAAGTCAAATAAAACTGTGTCTGCCTTCTTATTTAGCCTAAATCCAGTCAGCAGAACATAAAAACAAGCTTGTGGGATGTTTCCTTAAAAGACAGTAAATGCATGTAAATCAAGCATCTTTTTATGCTCGCAATCGCCTTTTCTCAGCGAGAAATGCTGTTTTGAAGCAAAAGCTTGTATTGAACAATTTCTGCACCAAAGTCAAATAAAACTGTGTCTGCCTTCTTATTTAGCCTAAATCCAGTCAGCAGAACATAAAAATATGCTTGTGGGATGTTTCCTTAAAAGACAGTAAATGCATGTAAATCAAGCATCTTTTATGCTCGCAATCGCCTTTTCTCAGCGAGAAATGCTGTTTTGAAGCAGAGCTTGTATTGAACAATTTCTGCACCAAAGTCAAATAAAACTGTGTCTGCCTTCTTATTTAGCCTAAATCCACTCAGGAGAGACTGAAAATAAGCTTGTGGGATGTTTCCTTAAAAGACAGTAAATGCATGTAATTCAAGCATCTTTTTATGCTCGCAATCGCCTTTTCTCAGCGAGAAAATGCTGTTTTGAATCAGAGCTTGATTGGAACAATTTCTGCACCAAACTCAAATAAAACTGTGTCTGCCTTCTTATTTAGCCTAAATCCACTCAGGAGAGACTGAAAATAAGCTTGTGGGATGTTTCCTTAAAAGACAGTAAATGCATGTAATTCAAGCATCCTTTTATGCTCGCAATCGCCTTTTCTCAGCGAGAAATGCTGTTTTGAAGCAGAGCTTGTATTGAACAATTTCTGCACCAAAGTCAAATAAAACTGTGTCTGCCTTCTTATTTAGCCTAAATCCAGTCAGCAGAACATAAAAACAAGCTTGTGGGATGTTTCCTTAAAAGACAGTAAATGCATGTAATTCAAGCATCCTTTTATGCTCTTAATCGCCTTTTCTCAGCGAGAAATGCTGTTTTGAAGCAAAAGCTTGTATTGAACAATTTCTGCACCAAAGTCAAATAAAACTGTGTCTGCCTTCTTATTTAGCCTAAATCCACTCAGGAGAGACTGAAAATAAGCTTGTGGGATGTTTCCTTAAAAGACAGTAAATGCATGTAATTCAAGCATCCTTTTATGCTCATAATCGCCTTTTCTCAGCGAGAAATGCTGTTTTGAAGCAGAGCTTGTATTGAACAATTTCTGCACCAAAGTCAAATAAAACTGTGTCTGCCTTCTTATTTAGCCTAAATCCAGTCAGCAGAACATAAAAACAAGCTTGTGGGATGTTTCCTTAAAAGACAGTAAATGCATGTAATTCAAGCATCCTTTTATGCTCATAATCGCCTTTTCTCAGCGAGAAAATGCTGTTTTGAATCAGAGCTTTATTGGAACAATTTCTGCACCAAACTCAAATAAAACTGTGTCTGCCTTCTTATTTAGCCTAAATCCACTCAGGAGAGACTGAAAATAAGCTTGTGGGATGTTTCCTTAAAAGACAGTAAATGCATGTAATTCAAGCATCCTTTTATGCTCAATCGCCTTTTCTCAGCGAGAAATGCTGTTTTGAAGCAGAGCTTGTATTGAACAATTTCTGCACCAAAGTCAAATAAAACTGTGTCTGCCTTCTTATTTAGCCTAAATCCAGTCAGCAGAACATAAAAACAAGCTTGTGGGATGTTTCCTTAAAAGACAGTAAATGCATGTAATTCAAGCATCCTTTTATGCTCTTGCAATCGCCTTTTCTCAGCGAGAAAATGCTGTTTTGAATCAGAGCTTGATTGGAACAATTTCTGCACCAAACTCAAATAAAACTGTGTCTGCCTTCTTATTTAGCCTAAATCCACTCAGGAGAGACTGAAAATAAGCTTGTGGGATGTTTCCTTAAAAGACAGTAAATGCATGTAATTCAAGCATCCTTTTATGCTCATAATCGCCTTTTCTCAGCGAGAAATGCTGTTTTGAAGCAGAGCTTGTATTGAACAATTTCTGCACCAAAGTCAAATAAAACTGTGTCTGCCTTCTTATTTAGCCTAAATCCAGTCAGCAGAACATAAAAACAAGCTTCTGGGATGTTTCCTTAAAATTCAGTAAATATATGTAATTCAAGCATCCTTTTATGCTCGTAATCGCCTTTTCTCAGCGAGAAATGCTGTTTTGAAGCCTAGCTTGTATTGAACAATTTCTGCACCAAACTCAAATAAAACTGTGTCTGCCTTCTTATTTAGCCTAAATCCACTCAGGAGAGACTGAAAATAAGCTTGTGGGATGTTTCCTTAAAAGACAGTAAATGCATGTAAATCAAGCATCCTTTTATGCTCGCAATCGCCTTTTCTCAGCGAGAAATGCTGTTTTGAAGCAAAAGCTTGTATTGAACAATTTCTGCACCAAAGTCAAATAAAACTGTGTCTGCCTTCTTATTTAGCCTAAATCCAGTCAGCAGAACATAAAAACAAGCTTGTGGGATGTTTCCTTAAAAGACAGTAAATGCATGTAAATCAAGCATCCTTTTATGCTCTTAATCGCCTTTTCTCAGCGAGAAATGCTGTTTTGAAGCAAAAGCTTGTATTGAACAATTTCTGCACCAAAGTCAAATAAAACTGTGTCTGCCTTCTTATTTAGCCTAAATCCACTCAGGAGAGACTGAAAATAAGCTTGTGGGATGTTTCCTTAAAAGACAGTAAATGCATGTAATTCAAGCATCCTTTTATGCTCGTAATCGCCTTTTCTCAGCGAGAAAATGATGTTTTGAAGCAGAGCTTGTATTGAACAATTTCTGCACCAAACTCAAATAAAACTGTGTCTGCCTTCTTATTTAGCCTAAATCCACTCAGGAGAGACTGAAAATAAGCTTGTGGGATGTTTCCTTAAAAGACAGTAAATGCATGTAATTCAAGCATCTTTTTATGCTCGCAATCGCCTTTTCTCAGCGAGAAATGCTGTTTTGAAGCAGAGCTTGTATTGAACAATTTCTGCACCAAAGTCAAATAAAACTGTGTCTGCCTTCTTATTTAGCCTAAATCCACTCAGGAGAGACTGAAAATAAGCTTGTGGGATGTTTCCTTAAAAGACAGTAAATGCATGTAATTCAAGCATCCTTTTATGCTCATAATCGCCTTTTCTCAGCGAGAAATGCTGTTTTGAAGCAGAGCTTGTATTGAACAATTTCTGCACCAAACTCAAATAAAACTGTGTCTGCCTTCTTATTTAGCCTAAATCCAGTCAGCAGAACATAAAAATATGCTTGTGGGATGTTTCCTTAAAAGACAGTAAATGCATGTAAATCAAGCATCTTTTTATGCTCGCAATCGCCTTTTCTCAGCGAGAAATGCTGTTTTGAATCAGAGCTTGATTGGAACAATTTCTGCACCAAACTCAAATAAAACTGTGTCTGCCTTCTTATTTAGCCTAAATCCACTCAGGAGAGACTGAAAATAAGCTTGTGGGATGTTTCCTTAAAAGACAGTAAATGCATGTAATTCAAGCATCCTTTTATGCTCGTAATCGCCTTTTCTCAGCGAGAAATGCTGTTTTGAAGCAGAGCTTGTATTGAACAATTTCTGCACCAAAGTCAAATAAAACTGTGTCTGCCTTCTTATTTAGCCTAAATCCAGTCAGCAGAACATAAAAATATGCTTGTGGGATGTTTCCTTAAAAGACAGTAAATGCATGTAAATCAAGCATCTTTTTATGCTCGCAATCGCCTTTTCTCAGCGAGAAATGCTGTTTTGAAGCAAAAGCTTGTATTGAACAATTTCTGCACCAAAGTCAAATAAAACTGTGTCTGCCTTCTTATTTAGCCTAAATCCAGTCAGCAGAACATAAAAATATGCTTGTGGGATGTTTCCTTAAAAGACAGTAAATGCATGTAATTCAAGCATCCTTTTATGCTGCAATCGCCTTTTCTCAGCGAGAAAATGCTGTTTTGAATCAGAGCTTGATTGGAACAATTTCTGCACCAAACTCAAATAAAACTGTGTCTGCCTTCTTATTTAGCCTAAATCCACTCAGGAGAGACTGAAAATAAGCTTGTGGGATGTTTCCTTAAAAGACAGTAAATGCATGTAATTCAAGCATCCTTTTATGCTCGTAATCGCCTTTTCTCAGCGAGAAATGCTGTTTTGAAGCAGAGCTTGTATTGAACAATTTCTGCACCAAAGTCAAATAAAACTGTGTCTGCCTTCTTATTTAGCCTAAATCCAGTCAGCAGAACATAAAAACAAGCTTGTGGGATGTTTCCTTAAAAGACAGTAAATGCATGTAAATCAAGCATCTTTTATGCTCATTAATCGCCTTTTCTCAGCGAGAAATGCTGTTTTGAAGCAAAAGCTTGTATTGAACAATTTCTGCACCAAAGTCAAATAAAACTGTGTCTGCCTTCTTATTTAGCCTAAATCCACTCAGGAGAGACTGAAAATAAGCTTGTGGGATGTTTCCTTAAAAGACAGTAAATGCATGTAATTCAAGCATCCTTTTATGCTCTTAATCGCCTTTTCTCAGCGAGAAAATGATGTTTTGAAGCAGAGCTTGTATTGAACAATTTCTGCACCAAAGTCAAATAAAACTGTGTCTGCCTTCTTATTTAGCCTAAATCCACTCAGGAGAGACTGAAAATAAGCTTGTGGGATGTTTCCTTAAAAGACAGTAAATGCATGTAATTCAAGCATCCTTTTATGCTCATAATCGCCTTTTCTCAGCGAGAAATGCTGTTTTGAAGCAGAGCTTGTATTGAACAATTTCTGCACCAAACTCAAATAAAACTGTGTCTGCCTTCTTATTTAGCCTAAATCCAGTCAGCAGAACATAAAAATATGCTTGTGGGATGTTTCCTTAAAAGACAGTAAATGCATGTAAATCAAGCATCTTTTATGCTCGTAATCGCCTTTTCTCAGCGAGAAATGCTGTTTTGAATCAGAGCTTGATTGGAACAATTTCTGCACCAAACTCAAATAAAACTGTGTCTGCCTTCTTATTTAGCCTAAATCCACTCAGGAGAGACTGAAAATAAGCTTGTGGGATGTTTCCTTAAAAGACAGTAAATGCATGTAATTCAAGCATCCTTTTATGCTTAATCGCCTTTTCTCAGCGAGAAATGCTGTTTTGAAGCAGAGCTTGTATTGAACAATTTCTGCACCAAAGTCAAATAAAACTGTGTCTGCCTTCTTATTTAGCCTAAATCCACTCAGGAGAGACTGAAAATAAGCTTGTGGGATGTTTCCTTAAAAGACAGTAAATGCATGTAATTCAAGCATCCTTTTATGCTCATAATCGCCTTTTCTCAGCGAGAAAATGATGTTTTGAAGCAGAGCTTGTATTGAACAATTTCTGCACCAAACTCAAATAAAACTGTGTCTGCCTTCTTATTTAGCCTAAATCCACTCAGGAGAGACTGAAAATAAGCTTGTGGGATGTTTCCTTAAAAGACAGTAAATGCATGTAATTCAAGCATCTTTTTATGCTCATAATCGCCTTTTCTCAGCGAGAAATGCTGTTTTGAAGCAGAGCTTGTATTGAACAATTTCTGCACCAAACTCAAATAAAACTGTGTCTGCCTTCTTATTTAGCCTAAATCCAGTCAGCAGAACATAAAAATATGCTTGTGGGATGTTTCCTTAAAAGACAGTAAATGCATGTAAATCAAGCATCTTTTATGCTCGCAATCGCCTTTTCTCAGCGAGAAATGCTGTTTTGAATCAGAGCTTGATTGGAACAATTTCTGCACCAAACTCAAATAAAACTGTGTCTGCCTTCTTATTTAGCCTAAATCCACTCAGGAGAGACTGAAAATAAGCTTGTGGGATGTTTCCTTAAAAGACAGTAAATGCATGTAATTCAAGCATCCTTTTATGCTCGCAATCGCCTTTTCTCAGCGAGAAATGCTGTTTTGAAGCAGAGCTTGTATTGAACAATTTCTGCACCAAAGTCAAATAAAACTGTGTCTGCCTTCTTATTTAGCCTAAATCCAGTCAGCAGAACATAAAAACAAGCTTGTGGGATGTTTCCTTAAAAGACAGTAAATGCATGTAATTCAAGCATCCTTTTATGCTCGCAATCGCCTTTTCTCAGCGAGAAAATGCTGTTTTGAATCAGAGCTTTATTGGAACAATTTCTGCACCAAACTCAAATAAAACTGTGTCTGCCTTCTTATTTAGCCTAAATCCACTCAGGAGAGACTGAAAATAAGCTTGTGGGATGTTTCCTTAAAAGACAGTAAATGCATGTAATTCAAGCATCCTTTTATGCTCGCAATCGCCTTTTCTCAGCGAGAAATGCTGTTTTGAAGCAGAGCTTGTATTGAACAATTTCTGCACCAAAGTCAAATAAAACTGTGTCTGCCTTCTTATTTAGCCTAAATCCAGTCAGCAGAACATAAAAACAAGCTTGTGGGATGTTTCCTTAAAAGACAGTAAATGCATGTAATTCAAGCATCCTTTTATGCTCATAATCGCCTTTTCTCAGCGAGAAAATGCTGTTTTGAATCAGAGCTTGATTGGAACAATTTCTGCACCAAACTCAAATAAAACTGTGTCTGCCTTCTTATTTAGCCTAAATCCACTCAGGAGAGACTGAAAATAAGCTTGTGGGATGTTTCCTTAAAAGACAGTAAATGCATGTAATTCAAGCATCCTTTTATGCTCGCAATCGCCTTTTCTCAGCGAGAAATGCTGTTTTGAAGCAGAGCTTGTATTGAACAATTTCTGCACCAAAGTCAAATAAAACTGTGTCTGCCTTCTTATTTAGCCTAAATCCAGTCAGCAGAACATAAAAACAAGCTTCTGGGATGTTTCCTTAAAATTCAGTAAATATATGTAATTCAAGCATCCTTTTATGCTCGCAATCGCCTTTTCTCAGCGAGAAATGCTGTTTTGAAGCCTAGCTTGTATTGAACAATTTCTGCACCAAACTCAAATAAAACTGTGTCTGCCTTCTTATTTAGCCTAAATCCACTCAGGAGAGACTGAAAATAAGCTTGTGGGATGTTTCCTTAAAAGACAGTAAATGCATGTAAATCAAGCATCCTTTTATGCTCATAATCGCCTTTTCTCAGCGAGAAATGCTGTTTTGAAGCAAAAGCTTGTATTGAACAATTTCTGCACCAAAGTCAAATAAAACTGTGTCTGCCTTCTTATTTAGCCTAAATCCAGTCAGCAGAACATAAAAACAAGCTTGTGGGATGTTTCCTTAAAAGACAGTAAATGCATGTAAATCAAGCATCCTTTTATGCTCGCAATCGCCTTTTCTCAGCGAGAAATGCTGTTTTGAAGCAAAAGCTTGTATTGAACAATTTCTGCACCAAAGTCAAATAAAACTGTGTCTGCCTTCTTATTTAGCCTAAATCCACTCAGGAGAGACTGAAAATAAGCTTGTGGGATGTTTCCTTAAAAGACAGTAAATGCATGTAATTCAAGCATCCTTTTATGCTCGCAATCGCCTTTTCTCAGCGAGAAAATGATGTTTTGAAGCAGAGCTTGTATTGAACAATTTCTGCACCAAACTCAAATAAAACTGTGTCTGCCTTCTTATTTAGCCTAAATCCACTCAGGAGAGACTGAAAATAAGCTTGTGGGATGTTTCCTTAAAAGACAGTAAATGCATGTAATTCAAGCATCTTTTTATGCTCTTAATCGCCTTTTCTCAGCGAGAAATGCTGTTTTGAAGCAGAGCTTGTATTGAACAATTTCTGCACCAAAGTCAAATAAAACTGTGTCTGCCTTCTTATTTAGCCTAAATCCACTCAGGAGAGACTGAAAATAAGCTTTGGGATGTTTCCTTAAAAGACAGTAAATGCATGTAATTCAAGCATCCTTTTATGCTCATAATCGCCTTTTCTCAGCGAGAAATGCTGTTTTGAAGCAGAGCTTGTATTGAACAATTTCTGCACCAAACTCAAATAAAACTGTGTCTGCCTTCTTATTTAGCCTAAATCCAGTCAGCAGAACATAAAAATATGCTTGTGGGATGTTTCCTTAAAAGACAGTAAATGCATGTAAATCAAGCATCTTTTATGCTCGCAATCGCCTTTTCTCAGCGAGAAATGCTGTTTTGAATCAGAGCTTGATTGGAACAATTTCTGCACCAAACTCAAATAAAACTGTGTCTGCCTTCTTATTTAGCCTAAATCCACTCAGGAGAGACTGAAAATAAGCTTGTGGGATGTTTCCTTAAAAGACAGTAAATGCATGTAATTCAAGCATCCTTTTATGCTCATAATCGCCTTTTCTCAGCGAGAAATGCTGTTTTGAAGCAGAGCTTGTATTGAACAATTTCTGCACCAAAGTCAAATAAAACTGTGTCTGCCTTCTTATTTAGCCTAAATCCAGTCAGCAGAACATAAAAATATGCTTGTGGGATGTTTCCTTAAAAGACAGTAAATGCATGTAAATCAAGCATCTTTTTATGCTCGCAATCGCCTTTTCTCAGCGAGAAATGCTGTTTTGAAGCAAAAGCTTGTATTGAACAATTTCTGCACCAAAGTCAAATAAAACTGTGTCTGCCTTCTTATTTAGCCTAAATCCAGTCAGCAGAACATAAAAATATGCTTGTGGGATGTTTCCTTAAAAGACAGTAAATGCATGTAATTCAAGCATCCTTTTATGCTCGCAATCGCCTTTTCTCAGCGAGAAAATGCTGTTTTGAATCAGAGCTTGATTGGAACAATTTCTGCACCAAACTCAAATAAAACTGTGTCTGCCTTCTTATTTAGCCTAAATCCACTCAGGAGAGACTGAAAATAAGCTTGTGGGATGTTTCCTTAAAAGACAGTAAATGCATGTAATTCAAGCATCCTTTTATGCTCACTTAATCGCCTTTTCTCAGCGAGAAATGCTGTTTTGAAGCAGAGCTTGTATTGAACAATTTCTGCACCAAAGTCAAATAAAACTGTGTCTGCCTTCTTATTTAGCCTAAATCCAGTCAGCAGAACATAAAAACAAGCTTGTGGGATGTTTCCTTAAAAGACAGTAAATGCATGTAAATCAAGCATCTTTTTATGCTATAATCGCCTTTTCTCAGCGAGAAATGCTGTTTTGAAGCAAAAGCTTGTATTGAACAATTTCTGCACCAAAGTCAAATAAAACTGTGTCTGCCTTCTTATTTAGCCTAAATCCACTCAGGAGAGACTGAAAATAAGCTTGTGGGATGTTTCCTTAAAAGACAGTAAATGCATGTAATTCAAGCATCCTTTTATGCTCACTTAATCGCCTTTTCTCAGCGAGAAAATGATGTTTTGAAGCAGAGCTTGTATTGAACAATTTCTGCACCAAAGTCAAATAAAACTGTGTCTGCCTTCTTATTTAGCCTAAATCCACTCAGGAGAGACTGAAAATAAGCTTGTGGGATGTTTCCTTAAAAGACAGTAAATGCATGTAATTCAAGCATCCTTTTATGCTCATAATCGCCTTTTCTCAGCGAGAAATGCTGTTTTGAAGCAGAGCTTGTATTGAACAATTTCTGCACCAAACTCAAATAAAACTGTGTCTGCCTTCTTATTTAGCCTAAATCCAGTCAGCAGAACATAAAAATATGCTTGTGGGATGTTTCCTTAAAAGACAGTAAATGCATGTAAATCAAGCATCTTTTTATGCTCGCAATCGCCTTTTCTCAGCGAGAAATGCTGTTTTGAATCAGAGCTTGATTGGAACAATTTCTGCACCAAACTCAAATAAAACTGTGTCTGCCTTCTTATTTAGCCTAAATCCACTCAGGAGAGACTGAAAATAAGCTTGTGGGATGTTTCCTTAAAAGACAGTAAATGCATGTAATTCAAGCATCCTTTTATGCTCGCAATCGCCTTTTCTCAGCGAGAAATGCTGTTTTGAAGCAGAGCTTGTATTGAACAATTTCTGCACCAAAGTCAAATAAAACTGTGTCTGCCTTCTTATTTAGCCTAAATCCACTCAGGAGAGACTGAAAATAAGCTTGTGGGATGTTTCCTTAAAAGACAGTAAATGCATGTAATTCAAGCATCCTTTTATGCTCATAATCGCCTTTTCTCAGCGAGAAAATGATGTTTTGAAGCAGAGCTTGTATTGAACAATTTCTGCACCAAACTCAAATAAAACTGTGTCTGCCTTCTTATTTAGCCTAAATCCACTCAGGAGAGACTGAAAATAAGCTTGTGGGATGTTTCCTTAAAAGACAGTAAATGCATGTAATTCAAGCATCTTTTATGCTCATAATCGCCTTTTCTCAGCGAGAAATGCTGTTTTGAAGCAGAGCTTGTATTGAACAATTTCTGCACCAAACTCAAATAAAACTGTGTCTGCCTTCTTATTTAGCCTAAATCCAGTCAGCAGAACATAAAAATATGCTTGTGGGATGTTTCCTTAAAAGACAGTAAATGCATGTAAATCAAGCATCTTTTTATGCTACTTAATCGCCTTTTCTCAGCGAGAAATGCTGTTTTGAATCAGAGCTTGATTGGAACAATTTCTGCACCAAACTCAAATAAAACTGTGTCTGCCTTCTTATTTAGCCTAAATCCACTCAGGAGAGACTGAAAATAAGCTTGTGGGATGTTTCCTTAAAAGACAGTAAATGCATGTAATTCAAGCATCCTTTTATGCTCATAATCGCCTTTTCTCAGCGAGAAATGCTGTTTTGAAGCAGAGCTTGTATTGAACAATTTCTGCACCAAAGTCAAATAAAACTGTGTCTGCCTTCTTATTTAGCCTAAATCCAGTCAGCAGAACATAAAAACAAGCTTGTGGGATGTTTACTTAAAAGACAGTAAATGCATGTAATTCAAGCATCCTTTTATGCTCGCAATCTCCTTTTCTCAGCGAGAAAATGCTGTTTTGAAACCAAGCTTGTATTGAACAATTTCTGCACCAAAGTCAAATAAAACTGTGTCTGCCTTCTTATTTAGCCTAAATCCAGTCAGCAGAACATAAAAATAAGCTTGTGGGATGTTTCCTTAAAAGACAGTAAATGCATGTAATTCAAGCATCCTTTTATGCTGAATCGCCTTTTCTCAGCGAGAAAATGCTGTTTTGAAGCCAAGCTTGTATTGAACAATTTCTGCACCAAATTCAAATAAAACTGTGTCTGCCTTCTTATTTACCCTAAATCCAGTCAGCAGAACATAAAAATAAGTTTGTGGGATGTTTCCTTAACCCTCGTGCTACCCTGTTCTCACACGGGGAATGCTGGGAGAAAGAGAAAGAGCGGGAGGGGGTGTTTTTAAATCGCTACCCGCCTTTAGCTCTAGGCCCAGAGAGCGAGAGGGGGAAGGGAGCCGTATTCAACACGGGGAGTTGGCCCAAAAGTCGTTTTTGGGGCTGTTCGCGCACCCTCTACCTCGCGCGTCCACCGGGGCTGTTTCCCCCAGCGCATGCGCGTCCTCTCTCTCTTTCTTTCATCTCTCTTTCTTTCATCTCTCCTCCCCCATATCACCCCATCTGTCCTCCCCCCATCTTTCCTCCTCCCCATCTCTTCTCACCCCCTCGACCCACCCCCCGGCCCCGCGCATGCGCCAGACTCTCATCTCTCATATCTCTCTCTCTCTCTCTCTCTCTCTCTCTCCTTCTTCCTCTCTCTCTCTTTTTCTCTCTCCCCCCCTCCCTCCCTACTCTCAATCCCTCCCCGGGTCCCTCCGACCCGAGGCCACGGGCCTGGCGGAGGAACGGGACGCCCCGGACTCTCTGAGACAGGGCCCGGGAGGTTTACGATCCCGGGTCCGCGAGGCCCCGACGAGCGGGGACGTCGGGACGCGCTGGAGTCCGAGCCCTGGAAGGTTTACGAGCCCGGGTCCGCGAGGCCCGAGGAGACGGGACGCCGGGACGCGCTGGAGTCAGGCCCCGAGAAGGTCCTCCATCCCGATGTCCCGGGTCCGCCAGGCCCCTGGGAGACGGCGCGCCCGCCGCGAGGAGTCAGGGTCCGAGAATGTCCTCTATCCTGGGGTCCCCGAGGCCCCACAGCAGACGTGCAGAGTCTGAGCCCAGGTCCAGGGGTCCCTCAGACCCCGCAGCGGAGGGGACGCGTCGGGAAGGTCCCTCAGACCCCGCAGCGGAGGGGACGTCGGTAAGGTCCGCTAGAGCCGGGGGGTCCCTCTGACCCCCGCAGCGCAGGGGCGTCGGGAAGGTCCGCTGGAGCTGGCGGGGTCCCTCGGACCCACAGCGGAGGGGACGTCGGGGGTCCTCAGACCCCCGCAGCGGAGGGGACGTCGGTAAGGTCCGCTAGAGCCGGCGGGGTCCCTCTGACCCCGCAGCGGAGGGGACGTCGGGAAGGTCCGCTGCAGCGGTCGGGTCCTCGGACCCCCAGCAAAGGGGGACGTCGGGGTCCCTCAGACCCCGCAGCGGAGTTGACGACGGGGTCCCTCTGACCCCGCAGCGGAGGGGACGTCGGGAAGGTCCGCTGCAGCGGTCGGGGTCCTCGGACCCCCAGAGGGGGACGCGGGGGTCCTCGGACCCGCAGCGGAGTTGACGACGCGGGGTCCCTCTGACCCCGCAGCGCAGGGGCGTCAGGAAGGTCTGCTGGAGCTGGCGGGTCCTCGGAACCCCAGCGGAGGGGACGTCGGGGTCCTCGGACCCGCAGCGGGAGTTGACGACGGGGTCCCTCTGACCCGCAGCGGAGGGGACGTCGGGAAGGTCCGCTGGAGCTGGCGGGGTCCCTCGGACCCCAGCGGAGGGGACGTCGGGGTCCTCGGACCCCGCAGCGGAGGGGGCCGACGGGGTCCTCGGACCCCACAGGGCAGGGGACGTGGGTAAGGTCCGCTGGAGCGGTTGGGGTCCTCGGACCCCCAGCGGAGCGGACGTCGGGAAAGTCCCCTCAGACCCCGCAGCGGAGGGGCCGACCGGGGTCCTCGGACCCGCAGCGGAGGGGACGTCGGGGTCCCTCAGACTCCGCGAGCGGAGTTGACGACGGGGTCCCTCGGACCCCGCAGGGCAGGGGACGTGGGTAAGGTCCGCTGGAGCGGTCGGGGTCCCTCGGAATCCCCAGCGGAGCGGACGTCGGGAAAGTCCCCAGACCCCCAGCGGAGGGGACTTGGGTAAGCTCCGCTGAGCGGGCGGGTCCCCTCTGACCCGCAGCGCAGGGGCGTGGGGAAGGTCCGCTGCAGCGGGCGGGGTCCTCGGACCCCGAGTCAACACCAAGAGTGTGCAGTGCAAGGGTTAAATCGCTACCCGCCTTTAGCTCTAGGCCCAGAGAGCGAGAGGGGGAAGGGAGCCGTATTCGACACGGGGAGTTGGCCCAAAAGTCGTTTTTGGGGCTGTTCGCACCCTCTACCTCGCGCGTCCACCGGGGCTGTTTCCCCCACGCATGCGCGTCCTCTCTCTCTTTCTTTCATCTCTCTTTCTTTCATCTCTCCTCCCCATATCACCCCATCTGTCCTCCCCCATCTTTCCTCCTCCCCATCTCTTCTCACCCCCTCGACCCACCCGGCCCGCGCATGCGCTCTTCAGACTCTCATCTCTCATATCTCTCTCTCTCTCTCTCTCTCTCTCTCTCCTTCTTCTCTCTCTCTCTTTTTTCTCTCTCCCCTCCCTCCCTACTCTCAATCCCTCCCCGGGTCCCTCCGACCCGAGGCCACGGGCCTCGCGGAGGAACAGGGCGCCCGGACTCTCTGAGACAGGGCCCGGGAGGTTTACGATCCCGGGTCGCGAGGCCCGAGGAGACGGGACGTAAAACTGAGTCCGAGCCCTGGAAGGTTTACGAGCCCGGGTCCGCGAGGCCCGAGGAGACGGGACGTCGGGGATGCGAGTCAGGCCCGAGAAGGTCCTCCATCCCGATGTCCCGGGTCCGCCAGGCCCCTAGGAGACGGCGCGCGCCCGCCGCGAGGAGTCAGAGTCCGAGAATGTCCTCTATCCTGGGGTCCCCGAGGCCCCACAGCAGACGTGCAGAGTCTGAGCCCAGGTCCAGGGTCCCTCAGACCCCGCAGCAGGAGGGGACGTCGGGAAGGTCCCTCAGACCCGCAGCGGAGGGGACGTCGGTAAGGTCCGCTAGAGCCGGCGGGGTCCCTCTGACCCGCAGCGCAGGGGCGTCGGGAAGGTCCGCTGGAGCTGGCGGGGTCCCTCGGACCCACAGCGGAGGGGCGTGGGGTCCCTCAGACCCCGCAGCGGAGGGGCGTCGGTAAGGTCCGCTAGAGCCGGCGGGGTCCCTCTGACCCGCAGCGGAGGGGACGTCGGGAAGGTCCGCTGCAGCGGTCGGGGTCCTCGGACCCCCAGCGGAGGGGGCGTCGGGGTCCCTCAGACCCCGCAGCGGAGTTGACGACGGGGTCCCTCTGACCCCGCAGCGGCGGGGGCGTCGGGAAGGTCCGCTGCAGCGGTCGGGTCCTCGGACCCCCAGAGGAGGGACGTCGGGGTCCCTCGGACCCCCGCAGCGGAGTTGACGACGCGGGGTCCCTCTGACCCGCAGCGCAGGGGCGTCAGGAAGGTCTGCTGGAGCTGGCGGGGTCCCTCGGACACCCCAGCGGAGGGGACGTCGGGGTCCTCGGACCCGCAGCGGAGTTGATGACGGGGTCCCTCTGACCCCGCAGCGGAGGGGACGTCGGGAAGGTCCGCTGCAGCGGTCGGGTCCTCGGACCCCCAGAGGAGGGGACGTCGGGGTCCCTCGGACCCGCAGCGGAGTTGACGACGCGGGTCCCTCTGACCCCGCAGCGCAGGGGCGTCAGGAAGGTCCGCTGGAGCTGGCGGGGTCCTCGGACCCCAGCGGAGGGGACGTCGGGGTCCTCGGACCCCGCAGCGGAGGGGCCGACGGGGTCCTCGGACCCCACAGGGCAGGGGCGTGGGTAAGGTCCGCTGGAGCGGTCGGGTCCCTCGGACCCCCAGCGGAGCGGACGCGTCGGAAAGTCCCTCAGACCCCGCAGCGGAGGGGCCGACCGGGGTCCCTTGGACCCCGCAGCGGAGGGGCGTCGGGGGTCCCTCAGACCCCGCAGCGGAGTTGACGACGGGGTCCCTCGGACCCGCAGGGCAGGGGGCGTGGGTAAGGTCCGCTGGAGCGTCGGGTCCCCTCGGACCCCCAGCGGAGCGGACGTCGGGAAAGTCCCTCAGACCCCCAGCGGAGGGGACTTGGGTAAGCTCCGCTGGAGCGGGCGGGGTCCCTCTGACCCCGCAGCGCAGGGGACGTGGGGAAGGTCCGCTGCAGCGGGCGGGGTCCCTCGGACCCCCGAGTCAACACCCGAAGAGTGTGCAGTGCAAGGGTTATAAGACAGTAAATGCATGTAATTCAAGCATCCTCTTATGCTCGCAATCGCCTTTTCTCAGCGAGAAATGCTGTTTTGAAGCAGAGCTTGTATTGAACAATTTCTGCACCAAAGTCAAATAAAACTGTGTCTGCCTTCTTATTTAGCCTAAATCCAGTCAGCAGAACATAAAAACAAGCTTCTGGGATGTTTCCTTAAAATTCAGTAAATATATGTAATTCAAGCATCCTTTTATGCTCTTAATCGCCTTTTCTCAGCGAGAAATGCTGTTTTGAAGCCGAGCTTGTATTGAACAATTTCTGCACCAAAGTCAAATAAAACTGTGTCTGCCTTCTTATTTAGCCTAAATCCACTCAGGAGAGACTGAAAATAAGCTTGTTGGATGTTTCCGTAAAAGACAGTAAATGCATGTAAATCAAGCATCCTTTTATGCTCGCAATCGCCTTTTCTCAGCGAGAAATGCTGTTTTGAAGCCAAGCTTGTATTGAACAATTTCTGCACCAAAGTCAAATAAAACTGTGTCTGCCTTCTTATTTAGCTTAAATCCAGTCAGCAGAACATAAAAACAAGCTTCTGGGATGTTTCCTTAAAATTCAGTAAATATATGTAATTCAAGCATCCTTTTATGCTCTTAATCGCCTTTTCTCAGCGAGAAATGCTGTTTTGAAGCCAAGCTTGTATTGAACAATTTCTGCACCAAAGTCAAATAAAACTGTGTCTGCCTTCTTATTTAGCCTAAATCCACTCAGGAGAGACTGAAAATAAGCTTGTTGGATGTTTCCGTAAAAGACAGTAAATGCATGTAAATCAAGCATCCTTTTATGCTCGCAATCGCCTTTTCTCAGCGAGAAATGCTGTTTTGAAGCCAAGCTTGTATTGAACAATTTCTGCACCAAAGTCAAATAAAACTGTTTCTGCCTCCTTTTTTAGCCTAAATCCAGTCAGCAGAACATAAAAATAAGTTTGTGGGATGTTTCCTTAAAAGACAGTAAATGCATGTAATTCAACCATCCTCTTATGCTCGCAATCGCCTTTTCTCAGCGAGAAATGCTGTTTTGAAGCAGAGCTTGTATTGAACAATTTCTGCACCAAAGTCAAATAAAACTGTGTCTGCCTTCTTATTTAGCCTAAATCCAGTCAGCAGAACATAAAAACAAGCTTCTGGGATGTTTCCTTAAAATTCAGTAAATATATGTAATCCCAAGCATCCTTTTATGCTCGAAATCGCCTTTTCTCAGCGAGAAAATGCTGTTTTGAAGCCAAGCTTGTATTGAACAATTTCTGCACCAAAGTCAAATAAAACTGTGTCTGCCTTCTTATTTAGCCTAAATCCACTCAGGAGAGACTGAAAATAAGCTTGTGGGATGTTTCCTTAAAAGACAGTAAATGCATGTAAATCAAGCATCCTTTTATGCTCATAATCGCCTTTTCTCAGCGAGAAAATGCTGTTTTAAAGCCAAGCTTGTATTGAACAATTTCTGCACCAAAGTCAAATAAAACTGTGTCTGCCTTCTTATTTAGCCTAAATCCAGTCAGCAGAACATAAAAACAAGCTTGTGGGATGTTTCCTTAAAAGACTGTAAATGCATGTAATTCAACCATCCTCTTATGCTCGCAATCGCCTTTTCTCAGCGAGAAATGCTGTTTTGAAGCAGAGCTTGTATTGAACAATTTCTGCACCAAAGTCAAATAAAACTGTGTCTGCCTTCTTATTTAGCCTAAATCCAGTCAGCAGAACATAAAAACAAGCTTCTGGGATGTTTCCTTAAAATTCAGTAAATATATGTAATTCAAGCATCCTTTTATGCTCGCAATCGCCTTTTCTCAGCGAGAAAATGATGTTTTGAAGCAGAGCTTGTATTGAACAATTTCTGCACCAAACTCAAATAAAACTGTGTCTGCCTTCTTATTTAGCCTAAATCCAGTCAGCAGAACATAAAAACAAGCTTGTGGGATGTTTCCTTAAAATACAGTAAATGCATGTAATTCAAGCATCCTCTTATGCTCGCAATCGCCTTTTCTCAGCGAGAAAATGCTGTTTTGAAGCCAAGCTTGTATTGAACAATTTCTGTACCAAAGTCAAATAAAACGGTGTCTGCCTTCTTATTTAGCTTAAATCCAGTCAGCAGAACATAAAAACAAGCTTCTGGGATGTTTCCTTAAAATTCAGTAAATATATGTAATTCAAGCATCCTTTTATGCTCTTAATCGCCTTTTCTCAGCGAGAAATGCTGTTTTGAAGCCAAGCTTGTATTGAACAATTTCTGCACCAAAGTCAAATAAAACTGTGTCTGCCTTCTTATTTAGCCTAAATCCACTCAGGAGAGACTGAAAATAAGCTTGTGGGATGTTTCCTTAAAAGACAGTAAATGCATGTAAATCAAGCATCCTTTTATGCTCTTAATCGCCTTTTCTCAGCGAGAAAATGCTGTTTTGAAACCAAGCTTGTATTGAACAATTTCTGCACCAAAGTCAAATAAAACTGTGTCTGCCTTCTTATTTAGCTTAAATCCAGTCAGCAGAACATAAAAACAAGCTTCTGGGATGTTTCCTTAAAATTCAGTAAATATATGTAATTCAAGCATCCTTTTATGCTCTTAATCGCCTTTTCTCAGCGAGAAATGCTGTTTTGAAGCCAAGCTTGTATTGAACAATTTCTGCACCAAAGTCAAATAAAACTGTGTCTGCCTTCTTATTTAGCCTAAATCCAGTCAGCAGAACATAAAAACAAGCTTGTGGGATGTTTCCTTAAAAGACAGTAAATGCATGTAATTCAAGCTTCTTTTTATGCTCAATCGCCTTTTCTCAGCGAGAAATGCTGTTTTGAAGCCAAGCTTGTATTGAACAATTTCTGCACCAAAGTCAAATAAAACTGTTTCTGCCTTCTTATTTAGCCTAAATCCACTCAGGAGAGACTGAAAATAAGCTTGTGGGATGTTTCCTTAAAAGACAGTAAATGCATGTAAATCAAGCATCCTTTATGCTCGCAATCGCCTTTTCTCAGCGAGAAAATGCTGTTTTGAAGCCAAGCTTGTATTGAACAATTTCTGCACCAAAGTCAAATAAAACTGTGTCTGCCTTCTTATTTAGCCTAAATCCACTCAGGAGAGACTGAAAATAAGCTTGTGGGATGTTTCCTTAAAAGACAGTAAATGCATGTAAATCAAGCATCCTTTTATGCTCGCAATCGCCTTTTCTCAGCGAGAAATGCTGTTTTGAAGCAGAGCTTGTATTGAACAATTTCTGCACCAAACTCAAATAAAACTGTGTCTGCCTTCTTATTTAGCCTAAATCCACTCAGGAGAGACTGAAAATAATCTTGTGGGATGTTTCCTTAAAAGACAGTAAATGCATGTAATTCAAGCATCCTTTTATGCTCGCAATCGCCTTTTCTCAGCGAGAAATGCTGATTTGAAGCCAAGCTTGTATTGAACAATTTCTGCACCAAACTCAAATAAAACTGTGTCTGCCTTCTTATTTAGCCTAAATCCAGTCAGCAGAACATAACAACAAGCTTGTGGGATGTTTCCTTAAAAGACAGTAAATGCATGTAATTCAAGCATTCTTTTATGCTCGCAATCGCCTTTTCTCAGAGAGAAAACGCTGTTTTGAAGCCAAGCTTGTATTGAACAATTTCTGCACCAAACTCAAATAAAACTGTGTCTGCCTTCTTATTTAGCCTAAATCCACTCAGGAGAGACTGAAAATAAGCTTGTGGGATGTTTCCTTAAAAGACAGTAAATGCATGTAATTCAAGCAAACCCTTTATGCTCGCAATCGGCTTTTCTAAGCGAGAAAATGCTGTTTTGAAGCCAAGCTTGTATTGAACAATTTCTGAACCAAAGTCAAATAAAACTGTGTCTGCCTTCTTATTTAGCCTAAATCCAGTCAGCAGAACATAAAAACAAGCTTGTGGGATGTTTCCTTAAAAGACAGTAAATGCATGTAATTCAAGCATCCTTTTATGCTCATAATCGCCTTTTCTCAGCGAGAAATGCTGTTTTGAAGCAAAGCTTGTATTGAACAATTTCTGCACCAAAGTCAAATAAAACTGTGTCTGCCTTCTTATTTAGCCTAAATCCAGTCAGCAGAACATAAAAACAAGCTTGTGGGATGTTTCCTTAAAAGACAGTAAATGCATGTAATTCAAGCTTCTTTTTATGCTTTAATCGCCTTTTCTCAGCGAGAAAATGCTGTTTTGAAGCCAAGCTTGTATTGAACAATTTCTGCACCAAAGTCAAATAAAACTGTGTCTGCCTTCTTATTTAGCCTAAATCCAGTCAGCAGAACATAAAAACAAGCTTCTGGGATGTTTCCTTAAAATTCAGTAAATATATGTAATTCAAGCATCCTTTTATGCTTAATCGCCTTTTCTCAGCGAGAAATGCTGTTTTGAAGCCAAGCTTGTATTGAACAAGTTCTGCACCAAACTCAAATAAAACTGTGTCTGCCTTCTTATTTAGCCTAAATCCAGTCAGCAGAACATAACAACAAGCTTGTGGGATGTTTCCTTAAAATACAGTAAATATATGTAATTCAAGCATCCTTTTATGCTCGCAATCGCCTTTTCTCAACGAGAAAATGCTGTTTTGAAGCCAAGCTTGTATTGAACAATTTCTGCACCAAACTCAAATAAAACTGTGTCTGCCTTCTTATTTAGCCTAAATCCACTCAGGAGACACTGAAAATAAGCTTGTGGGATGTTTCCTTAGAAGACAGTAAATGCATGTAATTCAAGCATCCTTTTATGCTCGCAATCGCCTTTTCTCAGCGAGAAATGCTGTTTTGAAGCCAAGCTTGTATTGAACAATTTCTGCACCAAACTCAAATAAAACTGTGTCTGCCTTCTTATTTAGCCTAAATCCAGTCAGCAGAACATAAAAATAAGTTTGTGGGATTTTTCCTTAAAAGACAGTAAATGCATGTAATTCAAGCATCCTTTTATGCTCGCAATCGCCTTTTCTCAGCGAGAAATGCTGTTTTGAATCAAAGCTTGTATTGAACAATTTCTGCACCAAAGTCAAATACAACTGTGTCTGCCTTCTTATTTAGCCTAAATCCAGTCAGCAGAACATAAAAACAAGCTTCTGGGATGTTTCCTTAAAATTCAGTAAATATATGTAATTCAAGCATCCTTTTATGCTCGCAATCGCCTTTTCTCAGCGAGAAATGCTGTTTTGAAGCAAAGCTTGTATTGAACAATTTCTGCACCAAAGTCAAATAAAACGGTGTCTGCCTTCTTATTTAGCCTTAATCCAGTCAGCAGTACATAAAAACAAGCTTCTGGGATGTTTCCTTAAAATTCAGTAAATATATGTAATTCAAGCATCCTTTTATGCTCTTAATCGCCTTTTCTCAGCGAGAAAATGCTGTTTTGAAGCCAAGCTTGTATTGAACAATTTCTGCACCAAAGTCAAATAAAACTGTGTCTGCCTTCTTATTTAGCCTAAATCCAGTCAGCAGAACATAAAAACAAGCTTGTGGGATGTTTCCTTAAAAGACAGTAAATGCATGTAATTCAAGCATCCTTTTATGCTCATAATCGCCTTTTCTCAGCGAGAAAATGCTGTTTTGAAACCAATCTTGTATTGAACAATTTCTGCACCAAACTCAAATAAAACTGTGTCTGCCTTCTTATTTAGCCTAAATCCACTCAGGAGAGACTGAAAATAAGCTTGTGGGATGTTTCCTTAAAAGATAGTAAATGCATGTAATTCAAGCATCCTTTTTTATGCTGCATAATCGCCTTTTCTCAGCGAGAAATGCTGTTTTGAAGCAGAGCTTGTATTGAACAATTTCTGTACCAAACTCAAATAAAACTGTGTCTGCCTTCTTATTTAGCCTAAATCCACTCAGGAGACACTGAAAATAAGCTTGTGGGATGTTTCCTTAAAAGACAGTAAATGCATGTAATTCAACCATCCTTTTATGCTCGCATAATCGCCTTTTCTCAGCGAGAAATGCTGTTTTGAAGCAGAGCTTGTATTGAACAATTTCTGTACCAAACTCAAATAAAACTGTGTCTGCCTTCTTATTTAGCCTAAATCCACTCAGGAGACACTGAAAATAAGCTTGTGGGATGTTTCCTTAAAAGACAGTAAATGCATGTAATTCAACCATCCTTTTTATGCAATAATCGCCTTTTCTCAGCGAGAAATGCTGTTTTGAAGCCAAGCTTGTATTGAACAATTTCTGCACCAAACTCAAATAAAACTGTGTCTGCCTTCTTATTTAGCCTAAATCCAGTCAGCAGAACATAAAAACAAGCTTCTGGGATGTTTCCTTAAAAGACAGTAAATGCATGTATTTCAAGCATCCTTTTATGCTCATAATCGCCTTTTCTCAGCGAGAAAATGCTGTTTTGAAGCCAAGCTTGTATTGAACAATTTCTGCACCAAAGTCAAATAAAACGGTGTCTGCCTTCTTATTTAGCCTTAATCCAGTCAGCAGTACATAAAAACAAGCTTCTGGGATGTTTCCTTAAAATTCAGTAAATATATGTAATTCAAGCATCCTTTTATATAATCGCCTTTTCTCAGCGAGAAAATGCTGTTTGAAGCCAAGCTTGTATTGAACAATTTCTGCACCAAAGTCAAATAAAACTGTGTCTGCCTTCTTATTTAGCCTAAATCCAGTCAGCAGAACATAAAAACAAGCTTGTGGGATGTTTCCTTAAAAGACAGTAAATGCATGTAATTCAAGCATCCTTTTATGCTCGCAATCGCCTTTTCTCAGCGAGAAAATGCTGTTTTGAAACCAATCTTGTATTGAACAATTTCTGCACCAAACTCAAATAAAACTGTGTCTGCCTTCTTATTTAGCCTAAATCCACTCAGGAGAGACTGAAAATAAGCTTGTGGGATGTTTCCTTAAAAGACAGTAAATGCATGTAATTCAAGCATCCTTTTATGCTCATAATCGCCTTTTCTCAGCGAGAAATGCTGTTTTGAAGCAGAGCTTGTATTGAACAATTTCTGTACCAAACTCAAATAAAACTGTGTCTGCCTTCTTATTTAGCCTAAATCCACTCAGGAGACACTGAAAATAAGCTTGTGGGATGTTTCCTTAAAAGACAGTAAATGCATGTAATTCAACCATCCTTTTATGCTCGCAATCGCCTTTTCTCAGCGAGAAATGCTGTTTTGAAGCAGAGCTTGTATTGAACAATTTCTGTACCAAACTCAAATAAAACTGTGTCTGCCTTCTTATTTAGCCTAAATCCACTCAGGAGACACTGAAAATAAGCTTGTGGGATGTTTCCTTAAAAGACAGTAAATGCATGTAATTCAACCATCCTTTTATGCTCTTAATCGCCTTTTCTCAGCGAGAAATGCTGTTTTGAAGCAGAGCTTGTATTGAACAATTTCTGTACCAAACTCAAATAAAACTGTGTCTGCCTTCTTATTTAGCCTAAATCCACTCAGGAGACACTGAAAATAAGCTTGTGGGATGTTTCCTTAAAAGACAGTAAATGCATGTAATTCAACCATCCTTTTATGCTCGCAATCGCCTTTTCTCAGCGAGAAATGCTGTTTTGAAGCCAAGCTTGTATTGAACAATTTCTGCACCAAACTCAAATAAAACTGTGTCTGCCTTCTTATTTAGCCTAAATCCAGTCAGCAGAACATAAAAACAAGCTTCTGGGATGTTTCCTTAAAAGACAGTAAATGCATGTATTTCAAGCATCCTTTTATGCTCGCAATCGCCTTTTCTCAGCGAGAAAATGCTGTTTTGAAGCCAAGCTTGTATTGAACAATTTCTGCACCAAAGTCAAATAAAACGGTGTCTGCCTTCTTATTTAGCCTTAATCCAGTCAGCAGTACATAAAAACAAGCTTCTGGGATGTTTCCTTAAAATTCAGTAAATATATGTAATTCAAGCATCCTTTTATGCTCGCAATCGCCTTTTCTCAGCGAGAAAATGCTGTTTTGAAGCCAAGCTTGTATTGAACAATTTCTGCACCAAAGTCAAATAAAACTGTGTCTGCCTTCTTATTTAGCCTAAATCCAGTCAGCAGAACATAAAAACAAGCTTGTGGGATGTTTCCTTAAAAGACAGTAAATGCATGTAATTCAAGCATCCTTTTATGCTCGCAATCGCCTTTTCTCAGCGAGAAAATGCTGTTTTGAAACCAATCTTGTATTGAACAATTTCTGCACCAAACTCAAATAAAACTGTGTCTGCCTTCTTATTTAGCCTAAATCCACTCAGGAGAGACTGAAAATAAGCTTGTGGGATGTTTCCTTAAAAGACAGTAAATGCATGTAATTCAAGCATCCTTTTATGCTCGCAATCGCCTTTTCTCAGCGAGAAATGCTGTTTTGAAGCAGAGCTTGTATTGAACAATTTCTGTACCAAACTCAAATAAAACTGTGTCTGCCTTCTTATTTAGCCTAAATCCACTCAGGAGACACTGAAAATAAGCTTGTGGGATGTTTCCTTAAAAGACAGTAAATGCATGTAATTCAACCATCCTTTTATGCTCAATCGCCTTTTCTCAGCGAGAAATGCTGTTTTGAAGCAGAGCTTGTATTGAACAATTTCTGTACCAAACTCAAATAAAACTGTGTCTGCCTTCTTATTTAGCCTAAATCCACTCAGGAGACACTGAAAATAAGCTTGTGGGATGTTTCCTTAAAAGACAGTAAATGCATGTAATTCAACCATCCTTTTATGCTCGCAATCGCCTTTTCTCAGCGAGAAATGCTGTTTTGAAGCCAAGCTTGTATTGAACAATTTCTGCACCAAACTCAAATAAAACTGTGTCTGCCTTCTTATTTAGCCTAAATCCAGTCAGCAGAACATAAAAACAAGCTTCTGGGATGTTTCCTTAAAAGACAGTAAATGCATGTATTTCAAGCATCCTTTTATGCTCGCAATCGCCTTTTCTCAGCGAGAAAATTATGTTTTGAAGCAGAGCTTGTATTGAACAATTTCTGCACCAAACTCAAATAAAACTGTGTCTGCCTTCTTATTTAGCCTAAATCCAGTCAGCAGAACATAAAAACAAGCTTCTGGGATGTTTCCTTAAAATTCAGTAAATATATGTAATTCAAGCATCCTTTTATGCTCGCAATCGCTTTTTCTCAGCGAGAAAATGCTGTTTTGAAACCAATCTTGTATTGATCAATTTCTGCACCAAACTCAAATAAAACTGTGTCTGCCTTCTTATTTAGCCTAAATCCAGTCAGCAGAACATAAAAATAAGTTTGTGGGATGTTTCCTTAAAAGACAGTAAATGCATGTAATTCAAGCATCCTTTTATGCTCGCAATCGCCTTTTCTCAGCGAGAAATGCTGTTTTGAAGCAAAGCTTGTATTGAACAATTTCTGCACCAAGGTCAAATAAAACTGTGTCTGCCTTCTTATTTAGCCTAAATCCAGTCAGCAGAACATAAAAACAAGCTTCTGGGATGTTTCCTTAAAATTCAGTAAATATATGTAATTCAAGCATCCTTTTATGCTCTTAATCGCCTTTTCTCAGCGAGAAATGCTGTTTTGAAGCAAAGCTTGTATTGAACAATTTCTGCACCAAAGTCAAATAAAACTGTGTCTGCCTTCTTATTTAGCCTTAATCCAGTCAGCAGAACATAAAAACAAGCTTGTGGGATGTTTCCTTAAAATTCAGTAAATATATGTAATTCAAGCATCCTTTTATGCTCGCAATCGCCTTTTCTCAGCGAGAAATGCTGTTTTGAAGCAAAGCTTGTATTGAACAATTTCTGCACCAAAGTCAAATAAAACTGTGTCTGCCTTCTTATTTAGCCTTAATCCAGTCAGCAGAACATAAAAACAAGCTTCTGGGATGTTTCCTTAAAATTCAGTAAATATATGTAATTCAAGCATCCTTTTATGCTCGCAATCGCCTTTTCTCAGCGAGAAAATGCTGTTTTGAAGCCAAGCTTGTATTGAACAATTTCTGCACCAAACTCAAATAAAACTGTGTTTGCCTTCTTATTTAGCCTAAATCCACTCAGGAGACACTGAAAATAAGATTGTGGGATGTTTCCTTAAAAGACAGTAAATGCATGTAAATCAACCATCCTTTTATGCTCGCAATCGCCTTTTTTTCAGCGAGAAAATGCTGTTTTGAAGCCAAGCTTGTATTGAACAATTTCTGAACCAAAGTCAAATAAAACTGTGTCTGCCTTCTTATTTAGCCTAAATCCACTCAGGAGACACTGAAAATAAGCTTGTGGGATGTTTCCTTAAAAGACAGTAAATGCGTGTAAATCAAGCATCGTTTTATGCTCGCAATCGCCTTTTCTCAGCGAGAAAATGCTGTTTTGAAGCAGAGCTTGTTTGGAACAATTTCTGCACCAAACTCAAATAAAACTGTGTCTTCTTTCTTATTTAGCCTAAATCCACTCAGGAGACACTGAAAATAAGCTTGTGGGATGTTTCCTTAAAAGACAGTAAATGCATGTAATTCAAGCATCCTTTTATGCTCGCAATCGCCTTTTCTCAGCGAGAAATGCTGTTTTGAAGCCAAGGTTGTGTTGAACAATTTCTGCACCAAAGTCAAATAAAACTGTGTCTGCCTTCTTATTTAGCCTAAATCCAGTCAGCAGAACATAAAAACAAGCTTGTGGGATGTTTCCTTAAAAGACAGTAAATGCATGTAATTCAAGCATCCTTTCATGCTCGCAATCGCCTTTACGCAGCGAGAAAATGCTGTTTTGAAGCCAAGCTTGTATTGAACAATTTCTGCACCAAAGTCAAATAAAACTGTGTCTGCCTTCTTATTTAGCCTAAATCCTGTCAGCAGAACATAACAACAAGCTTGTGGGATGTTTCCTTAAAAGACAGTAAATGCATGTAATTCAAGCATCCTTTTATGCTCATAATCGCCTTTTCTCAGCGAGAAATGCTGTTTTGAAGCCAAGGTTGTGTTGAACAATTTCTGCACCAAAGTCAAATAAAACTGTGTCTGCCTTCTTATTTAGCCTAAATCCACTCAGGAGGGACTGAAAATAAGCTTGTGGGATGTTTTCTTTGAAAGACAGTAAATGCATGTAATTCAAGCATCCTTTTATGCTCATAATCGCCTTTTCTCAGCGAGAAATGCTGTTTTGAAGCCAAGCTTGTATTGAACAATTTCTGCACCAAACTCAAATAAAACTGTGTCTGCCTTCTTATTTAGCCTAAATCCACTCAGGAGAGAATGAAAATAAGCTTGTGGGATGTTTCCTTAAAAGACAGTAAATGCATGTAATTCAAGCATCCTTTTATGCTCGCAATCGCCTTTTCTCAGCGAGAAAATGCTGTTTTGAAGCAAAGCTTGTATTGATCAATTTCTGCACCAAACTCAAATAAAACTGTGTCTGCCTTCTTATTTAGCCTAAATCCACCCAGGAGGGACTGAAAATAAGCTTGTGGGATGTTTCCTTAAAAGACAGTAAATGCATGTAATTCAAGCATCCTTTTATGCTCGCAATCGCCTTTTCTCAGCGAGAAATGCTGTTTTGAAGCCAAGGTTGTGTTGAACAATTTCTGCACCAAAGTCAAATAAAACTGTGTCTGCCTTCTTATTTAGCCTAAATCCAGTCAGCAGAACATAAAAACAAGCTTGTGGGATGTTTCCTTAAAAGACAGTAAATGCATGTAATTCAAGCATCCTTTTATGCTTTAATCGCCTTTTCTCAGCGAGAAATGCTGTTTTGAAGCCAAGCTTGTATTGAACAATTTCTGCACCAAACTCAAATAAAACTGTGTCTGCCTTCTTATTTAGCCTAAATCCAGTCAGCAGAACATAAAAACAAGCTTGTGGGATGTTTCCTTAAAAGACAGTAAATGCATGTAATTCAAGCATCCTTTTATGCTTTAATCGCCTTTTCTCAGCGAGAAAATGCTGTTTTGAATCAGAGCTTGTTTGGAAAAATGTCTGCACAAAACTCAAGTAAAACTGTGTCTGCCTTCTTATTTAGCCTAAATCCACTCAGCAGAACATAAAAACAAGCTTGTGGGATGTTTCCTTAAAAGACATTAAATGCATGTAATTCAAGCATCCTTTTATGCTCATAATCGCTTTTCTCAGCGAGAAAATGTTGTTTTGAAGCCAAGCTTTATTGAACAATTTCTGCACCAAACTCAAAAAAAACTGTGTCTGCCTTCTTATTTAGCCTAAATCCAGTCAGCAGAACATGACAACAAGCTTGTGGGATGTTTCCTTAAAATACAGTAAATGCATGTAATTCAAGCATCCTTTTATGCTCGCAATCGCCTTTTCTCAGCGAGAAATGCTGTTTTGAAGCCAAGCTTTATTGAACAAGTTCTGCACCAAACTCAAATAAAACTGTGTTTGCCTTCTTATTTAGCCTACATCCACTCAGGAGAGACTGAAAATAAGCTTGTGGGATGTTTCCTTAAAATTCAGTAAATATATGTAATTCAAGCATCCTTTTATGCTCGCAATCGCCTTTTCTCAGCGAGAAATGCTGTTTTGAAGCCAAGGTTGTTTGGAACAATTTCTGCACCAAACTCAAATAAAACTGTGTCTTCTTTCTTATTTAGCCTAAATCCACTCAGGAGTCACTGAAAATAAGCTTGTGGGATGTTTCCTTAAAAGACAGTAAATGCATGTAATTCAAGCATCCTTTTGTGCTCATAATCGCCTTTTCTCAGCGAGAAATGCTGTTTTGAAGCCAAGGTTGTGTTGAACAATTTCTGCACCAAAGTCAAATAAAACTGTGTCTGCCTTCTTATTTAGCCTAAATCCAGTCAGCAGAACATAAAAACAAGCTTGTGGGATGTTTCCTTAAAAGACAGTAAATGCATGTAATTCAAGCATCCTTTTATGCTCGCAATCGCCTTTTCTCAGCGAGAAATGCTGTTTTGAAGCCAAGGTTGTTTGGAACAATTTCTGCACCAAACTCAAATAAAACTGTGTCTGCCTTCTTATTTAGCCTAAATCCACTCAGGAAAGAATGAAAATAAGCTTGTGGGATGTTTCCTTAAAAGACAGTAAATGCATGTAATTCAAGCATCCTTTTATGTAATCGCCTTTTCTCAGCGAGAAAATGCTGTTTGAAGCAAAGCTTGTATTGAACAATTTCTGCACCAAACTCAAATAAAACTGTGTCTGCCTTCTTATTTAGCCTAAATCCACTCAGGAGAGACTGAAAATAAGCTTGTGGGATGTTTCCTTAAAAGACAGTAAATGCATGTAAATCAAGCATCCTATTATGCTCGCAATCGCCTTTTCTCAGCGACAAAATGCTGTTTTGAAGCCAAGCTTGTATTGAACAATTTCTGCACCAAACTCAAATAAAACTGTGTCTGCCTTCTTATTTAGCCTAAATCCACTCAGGAGAGACTGAAAATAAGCTTGTGGGATGTTTCCTTAAAAGACAGTAAATGCATGTAAATCAAGCATCCTTTTATGCTTGCAATCGCCTTTTCTCAGCGAGAAAATGCTGTTTTGAAGCCAAGCTTGTATTGAACAATTTCTGTACCAAACTCAAATAAAACTGTGTCTGCCTTCTTATTTAGCCTAAATCCACTCAGGAGACACTGAAAATAAGCTTGTGGGATGTTTCCTTAAAAGACAGTAAATGCATGTAATTCAAGCATCCTTTTATGCTCGCAATCGCCTTTTCTCAGCGAGAAATGCTGTTTTGAAGCCAAGGTTGTGTTGAACAATTTCTGCACCAAAGTCAAATAGAGCTGTGTCTGCCTTCTTATTTAGCCTAAATCCAGTCAGCAGAACATAAAAACAAGCTTGTGGGATGTTTCCTTAAAAGACAGTAAATGCATGTACTTCAAGCATCCTTTAATGCTCATAATCGCCTTTTCTCAGCGAGAAATGCTGTTTTGAAGCCAAGCTTGTATTGAACAATTTCTGCACCAAACTCAAATAAAACTGTGTCTGCCTTCTTATTTAGCCTAAATCCACTCAGCAGAACATAAAAACAAGCTTGTGGGATGTTTCCTTAAAAGACAGTAAATGCATGTAATTCAAGCATCCTTTTATGCTCATAATCGCCTTTTCTCAGCGAGAAAATGCTGTTTTGAATCAGAGCTTGTTTGGAAAAATTTCTGCACCAAACTCAAGTAAAACTGTGTCTGCCTTCTTATTTAGCCTAAATCCACTCAGGAGACACTGAAAATAAGCTTGTGGGATATTTCCTTAAAAGACAGTAAATGCATGTAATTCAAGCATCCTTTTATGCTCTTAATCGCCTTTTCTCAGCGAGAAAATGCTGTTTTGAAGCAGAGCTTGTATTGAACAATTTCTGCACCAAAGTCAAATAAAACTGTGTCTGCCTTCTTATTTAGCCTAAATCCAGTCAGCAGAACATAAAAACAAGCTTCTGGGATGTTTCCTTAAAAGACAGTAAATTCATGTCATTCAAGCATCGTTTTATGCTCGCAATCGCCTATTCTCAGCGAGAAATGCTGTTTTGAATCAGAGGTTGTTTGGAACAATTTCTGCACCAAACTCAAATAAAACTGTGTCTGCCTTCTTATTTAGCCTAAATCCACTCAGGAGACACTGAAAATAAGCTTGTGGGATGTTTCCTTAAAAGACAGTAAATGCATGTAATTCAAGCATCCTTTTATGCTCTTAATCGCCTTTTCTCAGCGAGAAAATGCTGTTTTGAAGCCAAGCTTGTATTGAACAATTTCTGCACCAAACTCAAATAAAACTGTGTCTGCCTTCTTATTTAGCCTAAATCCACTCAGGAGAGACTGAAAATAAGCTTGTGGGATGTTTCCTTAAAAGACAGTAAATGCATGTAAATCAAGCATCCTTTTATGCTTGCAATCGCCTTTTCTCAGCGAGAAAATGCTGTTTTGAAGCCAAGCTTGTATTGAACAATTTCTGCACCAAACTCAAATAAAACTGTGTCTGCCTTCTTATTTAGCCTAAATCCTGTCAGCAGAACATAACAACAAGCTTGTGGGATGTTTCCTTAAAAGACAGTAAATGTATGTAATTCAAGCATCCTTTTTATGCTCATAATCGCCTTTTCTCAGCGAGAAAATGCTGTTTTGAAGCCAAGCTTGTATTGAACAATTTCTGCACCAAACTCAAATAAAACTGTGTCTGCCTTCTTATTTAGCCTAAATCCACTCAGCAGAACATAAAAACAAGCTTGTGGGATGTTTCCTTAAAAGACAGTAAATGCATGTAATTCAAGCATCCTTTTATGCTCGCAATCGCGTGTTCTCAGCGAGAAAATGCTGTTTTGAAGCCAAGCTTGTATTGAACAATTTCTGCACCAAAGTCAAATAAAACTGTGTCTGCCTTCTTATTTAGCCTAAATCCAGTCAGCAGAACATAAAAACAAGCTTGTGGGATGTTTCCTTAAAAGACAGTAAATGCATGTAATTCAAGCATCCTTTCATGCTCGCAATCGCCTTTACGCAGCGAGAAAATGCTGTTTTGAAGCCAAGCTTGTATTGAACAATTTCTGCACCAAAGTCAAATAAAACTGTGTCTGCCTTGTTATTTAGCCTAAATCCACTCAAGAGAGACTGAAAATAAGCTTGTGGGATGTTTCCTTAAAAGACAGTAAATGCGTGTAAATCAAGAATCGTTTTATGCTCGCAATCGCCTTTTCTCAGCGAGAAAATGCTGTTTTGAAGCAGAGCTTGTTTGGAACAATTTCTGCACCAAAGTCAAATAAAACTGTGTCTGCCTTCTTATTTAGCCTAAATCCTGTCAGCAGAACATAACAACAAGCTTGTGGGATGTTTCCTTAAAAGACAGTAAATGCATGTAATTCAAGCATCCTTTTATGCTCGCAATCGCCTTTTCTCAGCGAGAAATGCTGTTTTGAAGCCAAGGTTGTGTTGAACAATTTCTGCACCAAAGTCAAATAAAACTGTGTCTGCCTTCTTATTTAGCCTAAATCCACTCAGGAGGGACTGAAAATAAGCTTGTGGGATGTTTTCTTTGAAAGACAGTAAATGCATGTAATTCAAGCATCCTTTTATGCTCGCAATCGCCTTTTCTCAGCGAGAAATGCTGTTTTGAAGCCAAGCTTGTATTGAACAATTTCTGCACCAAACTCAAATAAAACTGTGTCTGCCTTCTTATTTAGCCTAAATCCACTCAGGAGAGAATGAAAATAAGCTTGTGGGATGTTTCCTTAAAAGACAGTAAATGCATGTAATTCAAGCATCCTTTTATGCTTAATCGCCTTTTCTCAGCGAGAAAATGCTGTTTTGAAGCAAAGCTTGTATTGATCAATTTCTGCACCAAACTCAAATAAAACTGTGTCTGCCTTCTTATTTAGCCTAAATCCACCCAGGAGGGACTGAAAATAAGCTTGTGGGATGTTTCCTTAAAAGACAGTAAATGCATGTAATTCAAGCATCCTTTTATGCTCATAATCGCCTTTTCTCAGCGAGAAATGCTGTTTTGAAGCCAAGGTTGTGTTGAACAATTTCTGCACCAAAGTCAAATAAAACTGTGTCTGCCTTCTTATTTAGCCTAAATCCAGTCAGCAGAACATAAAAACAAGCTTGTGGGATGTTTCCTTAAAAGACAGTAAATGCATGTAATTCAAGCATCCTTTTATGCTCGCAATCGCCTTTTCTCAGCGAGAAATGCTGTTTTGAAGCCAAGCTTGTATTGAACAATTTCTGCACCAAACTCAAATAAAACTGTGTCTGCCTTCTTATTTAGCCTAAATCCAGTCAGCAGAACATAAAAACAAGCTTGTGGGATGTTTCCTTAAAAGACAGTAAATGCATGTAATTCAAGCATCCTTTTATGCTCGCAATCGCCTTTTCTCAGCGAGAAAATGCTGTTTTGAATCAGAGCTTGTTTGGAAAAATGTCTGCACAAAACTCAAGTAAAACTGTGTCTGCCTTCTTATTTAGCCTAAATCCACTCAGCAGAACATAAAAACAAGCTTGTGGGATGTTTCCTTAAAAGACATTAAATGCATGTAATTCAAGCATCCTTTTATGCTCGCAATCGCCTTTTCTCAGCGAGAAAATGTTGTTTTGAAGCCAAGCTTTATTGAACAATTTCTGCACCAAACTCAAAAAAAACTGTGTCTGCCTTCTTATTTAGCCTAAATCCAGTCAGCAGAACATGACAACAAGCTTGTGGGATGTTTCCTTAAAATACAGTAAATGCATGTAATTCAAGCATCCTTTTATGCTCGCAATCGCCTTTTCTCAGCGAGAAATGCTGTTTTGAAGCCAAGCTTTATTGAACAAGTTCTGCACCAAACTCAAATAAAACTGTGTTTGCCTTCTTATTTAGCCTACATCCACTCAGGAGAGACTGAAAATAAGCTTGTGGGATGTTTCCTTAAAATTCAGTAAATATATGTAATTCAAGCATCCTTTTATGCTCTTAATCGCCTTTTCTCAGCGAGAAATGCTGTTTTGAAGCCAAGGTTGTTTGGAACAATTTCTGCACCAAACTCAAATAAAACTGTGTCTTCTTTCTTATTTAGCCTAAATCCACTCAGGAGTCACTGAAAATAAGCTTGTGGGATGTTTCCTTAAAAGACAGTAAATGCATGTAATTCAAGCATCCTTTTGTGCTCGTAATCGCCTTTTCTCAGCGAGAAATGCTGTTTTGAAGCCAAGGTTGTGTTGAACAATTTCTGCACCAAAGTCAAATAAAACTGTGTCTGCCTTCTTATTTAGCCTAAATCCAGTCAGCAGAACATAAAAACAAGCTTGTGGGATGTTTCCTTAAAAGACAGTAAATGCATGTAATTCAAGCATCCTTTTATGCTCGCAATCGCCTTTTCTCAGCGAGAAATGCTGTTTTGAAGCCAAGGTTGTTTGGAACAATTTCTGCACCAAACTCAAATAAAACTGTGTCTGCCTTCTTATTTAGCCTAAATCCACTCAGGAAAGAATGAAAATAAGCTTGTGGGATGTTTCCTTAAAAGACAGTAAATGCATGTAATTCAAGCATCCTTTTATGCTCGCAATCGCCTTTTCTCAGCGAGAAAATGCTGTTTTGAAGCAAAGCTTGTATTGAACAATTTCTGCACCAAACTCAAATAAAACTGTGTCTGCCTTCTTATTTAGCCTAAATCCACTCAGGAGAGACTGAAAATAAGCTTGTGGGATGTTTCCTTAAAAGACAGTAAATGCATGTAAATCAAGCATCCTATTATGCTCATAATCGCCTTTTCTCAGCGACAAAATGCTGTTTTGAAGCCAAGCTTGTATTGAACAATTTCTGCACCAAACTCAAATAAAACTGTGTCTGCCTTCTTATTTAGCCTAAATCCACTCAGGAGAGACTGAAAATAAGCTTGTGGGATGTTTCCTTAAAAGACAGTAAATGCATGTAAATCAAGCATCCTTTTATGCTTGCAATCGCCTTTTCTCAGCGAGAAAATGCTGTTTAAAGCCAAGCTTGTATTGAACAATTTCTGTACCAAACTCAAATAAAACTGTGTCTGCCTTCTTATTTAGCCTAAATCCACTCAGGAGACACTGAAAATAAGCTTGTGGGATGTTTCCTTAAAAGACAGTAAATGCATGTAATTCAAGCATCCTTTTATGCTCGTAATCGCCTTTTCTCAGCGAGAAATGCTGTTTTGAAGCCAAGGTTGTGTTGAACAATTTCTGCACCAAAGTCAAATAGAGCTGTGTCTGCCTTCTTATTTAGCCTAAATCCAGTCAGCAGAACATAAAAACAAGCTTGTGGGATGTTTCCTTAAAAGACAGTAAATGCATGTACTTCAAGCATCCTTTAATGCTCATAATCGCCTTTTCTCAGCGAGAAATGCTGTTTTGAAGCCAAGCTTGTATTGAACAATTTCTGCACCAAACTCAAATAAAACTGTGTCTGCCTTCTTATTTAGCCTAAATCCACTCAGCAGAACATAAAAACAAGCTTGTGGGATGTTTCCTTAAAAGACAGTAAATGCATGTAATTCAAGCATCCTTTTATGCTCATAATCGCCTTTTCTCAGCGAGAAAATGCTGTTTTGAATCAGAGCTTGTTTGGAAAAATTTCTGCACCAAACTCAAGTAAAACTGTGTCTGCCTTCTTATTTAGCCTAAATCCACTCAGGAGACACTGAAAATAAGCTTGTGGGATATTTCCTTAAAAGACAGTAAATGCATGTAATTCAAGCATCCTTTTATGCTCATAATCGCCTTTTCTCAGCGAGAAAATGCTGTTTTGAAGCAGAGCTTGTATTGAACAATTTCTGCACCAAAGTCAAATAAAACTGTGTCTGCCTTCTTATTTAGCCTAAATCCAGTCAGCAGAACATAAAAACAAGCTTCTGGGATGTTTCCTTAAAAGACAGTAAATTCATGTCATTCAAGCATCGTTTTATGCTCGTAATCGCCTATTCTCAGCGAGAAATGCTGTTTTGAATCAGAGGTTGTTTGGAACAATTTCTGCACCAAACTCAAATAAAACTGTGTCTGCCTTCTTATTTAGCCTAAATCCACTCAGGAGACACTGAAAATAAGCTTGTGGGATGTTTCCTTAAAAGACAGTAAATGCATGTAATTCAAGCATCCTTTTATGCTTGCAATCGCCTTTTCTCAGCGAGAAAATGCTGTTTTGAAGCCAAGCTTGTATTGAACAATTTCTGCACCAAACTCAAATAAAACTGTGTCTGCCTTCTTATTTAGCCTAAATCCACTCAGGAGAGACTGAAAATAAGCTTGTGGGATGTTTCCTTAAAAGACAGTAAATGCATGTAAATCAAGCATCCTTTTATGCTTGCAATCGCCTTTTCTCAGCGAGAAAATGCTGTTTTGAAGCCAAGCTTGTATTGAACAATTTCTGCACCAAACTCAAATAAAACTGTGTCTGCCTTCTTATTTAGCCTAAATCCTGTCAGCAGAACATAACAACAAGCTTGTGGGATGTTTCCTTAAAAGACAGTAAATGTATGTAATTCAAGCATCCTTTTATGCTCGCAATCGCCTTTTCTCAGCGAGAAAATGCTGTTTTGAAGCCAAGCTTGTATTGAACAATTTCTGCACCAAACTCAAATAAAACTGTGTCTGCCTTCTTATTTAGCCTAAATCCACTCAGCAGAACATAAAAACAAGCTTGTGGGATGTTTCCTTAAAAGACAGTAAATGCATGTAATTCAAGCATCCTTTTATGCTCGCAATCGCGTGTTCTCAGCGAGAAAATGCTGTTTTGAAGCCAAGCTTGTATTGAACAATTTCTGCACCAAAGTCAAATAAAACTGTGTCTGCCTTCTTATTTAGCCTAAATCCAGTCAGCAGAACATAAAAACAAGCTTGTGGGATGTTTCCTTAAAAGACAGTAAATGCATGTAATTCAAGCATCCTTTCATGCTCGCAATCGCCTTTACGCAGCGAGAAAATGCTGTTTTGAAGCCAAGCTTGTATTGAACAATTTCTGCACCAAAGTCAAATAAAACTGTGTCTGCCTTGTTATTTAGCCTAAATCCACTCAAGAGAGACTGAAAATAAGCTTGTGGGATGTTTCCTTAAAAGACAGTAAATGCGTGTAAATCAAGAATCGTTTTATGCTGCTTAATCGCCTTTTCTCAGCGAGAAAATGCTGTTTTGAAGCAGAGCTTGTTTGGAACAATTTCTGCACCAAACTCAAATAAAACTGTGTCTTCTTTCTTATTTAGCCTAAATCCACTCAGGAGACACTGAAAATAAGCTTGTGGGATGTTTCCTTAAAAGACAGTAAATGCATGTAATTCAAGCATCCTTTTATGCTCGCAATCGCCTTTTCTCAGCGAGAAATGCTGTTTTGAAGCCAAGGTTGTTTGGAACAATTTCTGCACCAAACTCAAATAAAACTGTGTCTGCCTTCTTATTTAGCCTAAATCCACTCAGGAGAGAATGAAAATAAGCTTGTGGGATGTTTCCTTAAAAGACAGTAAATGCATGTAATTCAAGCATCCTTTTATGCTCGCAATCGCCTTTTCTCAGCGAGAAAATGCTGTTTTGAATCAGAGCTTGTTTGGAAAAATTTCTGCACCAAACTCAAGTAAAACTGTGTCTGCCTTCTTATTTAGCCTAAATCCACTCAGGAGACACTGAAAATAAGCTTGTGGGATATTTCCTTAAAAGACAGTAAATGCATGTAATTCAAGCATCCTTTTATGCTCGCAATCGCCTTTTCTCAGCGAGAAAATGCTGTTTTGAAGCAAAGCTTGTATTGAACAATTTCTGCACCAAAGTCAAATAAAACTGTGTCTGCCTTCTTATTTAGCCTAAATCCAGTCAGCAGAACATAAAAACAAGCTTCTGGGATGTTTCCTTAAAAGACAGTAAATTCATGTCATTCAAGCATCGTTTTATGCTCGCAATCGCGTGTTCTCAGCGAGAAAATGCTGTTTTGAAGCCAAGCTTGTATTGAACAATTTCTGCACCAAAGTCAAATAAAACTGTGTCTGCCTTCTTATTTAGCCTAAATCCAGTCAGCAGAACATAAAAACAAGCTTGTGGGATGTTTCCTTAAAAGACAGTAAATTCATGTCATTCAAGCATCGTTTTATGCTCGCAATCGCGTGTTCTCAGCGAGAAAATGCTGTTTTGAAGCCAAGCTTGTATTGAACAATTTCTGCACCAAAGTCAAATAAAACTGTGTCTGCCTTCTTATTTAGCCTAAATCCTGTCAGCAGAACATAACAACAAGCTTGTGGGATGTTTCCTTAAAAGACAGTAAATGCATGTAATTCAAGCATCCTTTTATGCTCGCAATCGCCTTTTCTCAGCGAGAAATGCTGTTTTGAAGCCAAGGTTGTGTTGAACAATTTCTGCATCAAAGTCAAATAAAACTGTGTCTGCCTTCTTATTTAGCCTAAATCCACTCAGGAGGGACTGAAAATAAGCTTGTGGGATGTTTTCTTTGAAAGACATTAAATGCATGTAATTCAAGCATCCTTTTATGCTCATAATCGCCTTTTCTCAGCGAGAAATGCTGTTTTGAAGCCAAGCTTGTATTAAACAATTTCTGCACCAAACTCAAATAAAACTGTGTCTGCCTTCTTATTTAGCCTAAATCCACTCAGGAGAGAATGAAAATAAGCTTGTGGGATGTTTCCTTAAAAGACAGTAAATGCATGTAATTCAAGCATCCTTTTATGCTCAATCGCCTTTTCTCAGCGAGAAAATGCTGTTTTGAAGCAAAGCTTGTATTGAACAATTTCTGCACCAAACTCAAATAAAACTGTGTCTGCCTTCTTATTTAGCCTAAATCCACTCAGGAGAGACTGAAAATAAGCTTGTGGGATGTTTCCTTAAAAGACAGTAAATGCATGTAAATCAAGCATCCTATTATGCTTAATCGCCTTTTCTCAGCGAGAAAATGCTGTTTTGAAGCCAAGCTTGTATTGAACAATTTCTGTACCAAACTCAAATAAAACTGTGTCTGCCTTCTTATTTAGCCTAAATCCACCCAGGAGGGACTGAAAATAAGCTTGTGGGATGTTTCCTTAAAAGACAGTAAATGCATGTAATTCAAGCATCCTTTTATGCTCATAATCGCCTTTTCTCAGCGAGAAATGCTGTTTTGAAGCCAAGGTTGTGTTGAACAATTTCTGCACCAAAGTCAAATAAAACTGTGTCTGCCTTCTTATTTAGCCTAAATCCAGTCAGCAGAACATAAAAACAAGCTTGTGGGATGTTTCCTTAAAAGACAGTAAATGCATGTAATTCAAGCATCCTTTTATGCTCGCAATCGCCTTTTCTCAGCGAGAAATGCTGTTTTGAAGCCAAGCTTGTATTGAACAATTTCTGCACCAAACTCAAATAAAACTGTGTCTGCCTTCTTATTTAGCCTAAATCCACCCAGGAGAGACTGAAAATAACCTTGTGGGATGTTTCCTTAAAAGACAGTAAATGCATGTAATTCAAGCATCCTTTTATGCTCGCAATCGCCTTTTCTCAGCGAAAAAATGCTGTTTTGAATACAAACTTGTATTGAACAATTTCTGCACCAAAGTCAAATAGAGCTGTGTCTGCCTTCTTATTTAGCCTAAATCCACTCAGCAGAAAATAAAAACAAGCTTGTGGGATGTTTCCTTAAAAGACAGTAAATGCATGTACTTCAAGCATCCTTTAATGCTCGCAATCGCCTTTTCTCAGCGAGAAATGCTGTTTTGAAGCCAAGCTTGTATTGAACAATTTCTGCACCAAACTCAAATAAAACTGTGTCTGCCTTCTTATTTAGCCTAAATCCACTCAGCAGAACATAAAAACAAGCTTGTGGGATGTTTCCTTAAAAGACAGTAAATGCATGTAATTCAAGCATCCTTTTATGCTCGCAATCGCCTTTTCTCAGCGAGAAAATGCTGTTTTGAATCAGAGCTTGTTTGGAAAAATTTCTGCACCAAACTCAAGTAAAACTGTGTCTGCCTTCTTATTTAGCCTAAATCCACTCAGCAGAACATAAAAACAAGCTTGTGGGATGTTTCCTTAAAAGACATTAAATGCATGTAATTCAAGCATCCTTTTATGCTCGCAATCGCCTTTTCTCAGCGAGAAAATGCTGTTTTGAAGCCAAGCTTTATTGAACAATTTCTGCACCAAACTCAAATAAAACTGTGTGTGCCTTCTTATTTAGCCTAAATCCACTCAGCAGAACATAAAAACAAGCTTGTGGGATGTTTCCTTAAAAGACAGTAAATGCATGTAATTCAAGCATCCTTTTATGCTCGCAATCGCCTTTTCTCAGCGAGAAATGCTGTTTTGAAGCCAAGGTTGTGTTGAACAATTTCTGCACCAAAGTCAAATAAAACTGTGTCTGCCTTCTTATTTAGCCTAAATCCAGTCAGCAGAACATAAAAACAAGCTTGTGGGATGTTTCCTTAAAAGACAGTAAATGCATGTAATTCAAGCATCCTTTTATGCTCGCAATCGCCTTTTCTCAGCGAGAAAATGCTGTTTTAAAGCAGAGCTTGTATTGAACAATTTCTGCACCAAAGTCAAATAGAGCTGTGTCTGCCTTCTTATTTAGCCTAAATCCAGTCAGCAGAACATAAAAACAAGCTTGTGGGATGTTTCCTTAAAAGACAGTAAATGCATGTAATTCAAGCATCCTTTAATGCTCGCCATCGCCTTTTCTCAGCGAGAAATGCTGTTTTGAAGCCAAGCTTGTATTGAACAATTTCTGCACCAAACTCAAATAAAACTGTGTCTGCCTTCTTATTTAGCCTAAATCCACTCAGGAGAGACTGAAAATAAGCTTGTGGGATGTTTCCTTAAAAGACAGTAAATGCATGTAATTCAAGCATCCTTTTATGCTCGCAATCGCCTTTTCTCAGCGAAAAAATGCTGTTTTGAATCCAAACTTGTATTGAACAATTTCTGCACCAAAGTCAAATAGAGCTGTGTCTGCCTTCTTATTTAGCCTAAATCCAGTCAGCAGAACATAAAAACAAGCTTGTGGGATGTTTCCTTAAAAGACAGTAAATGCATGTACTTCAAGCATCCTTTAATGCTCGCAATCGCCTTTTCTCAGCGAGAAATGCTGTTTTGAAGCCAAGCTTGTATTGAACAATTTCTGCACCAAACTCAAATAAAACTGTGTCTGCCTTCTTATTTAGCCTAAATCCACTCAGCAGAACATAAAAACAAGCTTGTGGGATGTTTCCTTAAAAGACAGTAAATGCATGTAATTCAAGCATCCTTTTATGCTCTTAATCGCCTTTACTCAGCGAGAAAATGCTGTTTTGAAGCCAAGCTTGTATTGAACAATTTCTGCACCAAAGTCAAATAAAACTGTGTCTGCCTTCTTATTTAGCCTAAATCCACTCAGGAGACACTGAAAATAAGCTTGTGGGATGTTTCCTTAAAAGACAGTAAATGCATGTAATCAAGCATCGTTTTATGCTCTTAATCGCCTTTTCTCAGCGAGAAAATGCTGTTTTGAAGCCAAGCTTGTATTGAACAATTTCTGCACCAAACTCAAATAAAACTGTGTCTGCCTTCTTATTTAGCCTAAATCCACGCAGCAGAACATAAAAACAGGCTTGTGGGATGTTTCCTTAAAAGACAGTAAATGCATGTAATTCAAGCATCCTTTTATGCTCTTAATCGCCTTTTCTCAGCGAGAAAATGCTGTTTTGAAGCCAAGCTTGTATTGAACAATTTCTGCACCAAAGTCAAATAAAACTGTGTCTGCCTTCTTATTTAGCCTAAATACACTCAGGAGACACTGAAAATAAGCTTGTGGGATGTTTCCTTAAAAGACAGTAAATGCATGTAGTTCAAGCATCCTTTTATGCTCGCAATCGCCTTTTCTCAGAGAGAAAATGCTGTTTTGAAGCCAATCTTATATTGAACAATTTCTGCACCAAAGTCAAATAAAACTGTCTGCCTTCTTATTTAGCCTAAATCCACTCAGGAGAGACTGAAAATAAGCTTGTGGGATGTTTCCTTAAAAGACAGTAAATGCATGTAATTCAAGCATCCTTTTATGCTCTTAATCGCCTTTTCTCAGCGAGAAATGCTGTTTTGAATCAGAGGTTGTTTGGAACAATTTCTGCACCAAACTCAAATAAAACTGTGTTTGCCTTCTTATTTAGCCTAAATCCACTCAGGAGACACTGAAAATAAGCTTGTGGGATGTTTCCTTAAAAGACAGTAAATGCATGTAATTCAAGCATCCTTTTATGCTCATAATCGCCTTTTCTCAGCGAGAAAATGCTGTTTTGAAGCAGAGCTTGTTTGGAACAATTTCTGCACCAAACTCAAATAAAACTGTGTCTTCTTTCTTATTTAGCCTAAATCCACTCAGGACACACTGAAAATAAGCTTGTGGGATGTTTCCTTAAAAGACAGTAAATGCATGTAATTCAAGCATCCTTTTATGCTTTAATCGCCTTTTCTCAGCGAGAAATGCTGTTTTGAAGCCAAGGTTGTGTTGAACAATTTCTGCACCAAAGTCAAATAAAACTGTGTCTGCCTTCTTATTTAGCCTAAATCCACTCAGGAGAGACTGAAAATAAGCTTGTGGGATGTTTCCTTAAAAGACAGTAAATGCATGTAATTCAAGCATCCTTTTATGCTCAGAATCGACTTTTCTCAGCGAGAAAATGCTGTTTTGAAGCCAAGCTTGTATTGAACAAGTTCTGCACCAAACTCAAATAAAACTGTGTCTGCCTTCTTATTTAGCCTAAATCCACTCAGGAGAGAATGAAAATAAGCTTGTGGGATGTTTCCTTAAAAGACAGTAAATGCATGTAATTCAAGCATCCTTTTATGCTCGCAATCGCCTTTTCTCAGCGAGAAATGTTGTTTTGAAGCCAAGGTTGTATTGAACAATTTCTGCACCAAAGTCAAATAAAACTGTGTCTGCCTTCTTATTTAGCCTAAATCCACTCAGCAGAACATAAAAACAAGCTTGTGGGATGTTTCCTTAAAAGACAGTAAATGCATGTAATTCAAGCATCCTTTTATGCTCGCAATCGCCTTTACGCAGCGAGAAAATGCTGTTTTGAAGCCAAGTTGTATTGAACAATTTCTGCACCAAAGTCAAATAAAACTGTGTCTGCCTTCTTATTTAGCCTAAATCCACTCAGGAGACACTGAAAATAAGCTTGTGGGATGTTTCCTTAAAAGACAGTAAATGCATGTATTTCAAGCATCCTTTTATGCTCGCAATCGCCTTTACGCAGAGAGAAAATGCTGTTTTGAAGCCAATCTTATATTGAACAATTTCTGCACCAAAGTCAAATAAAACTGTGTCTGCCTTCTTATTTAGCCTAAATCCACTCAGGAGAGACTGAAAATAAGCTTGTGGGATGTTTCCTTAAAAGACAGTAAATGCATGTAAATCAAGCATCCTTTTATGCTCGCAATCGCCTTTTCTCAGCGAGAAAATGTTGTTTTGAAGCCAAGCTTGTATTGACCAATTTCTGTACCAAAGTCAAATAAAACTGTGTCTGCCTTCTTATTTAGCCTAAATCCACTCAGCAGAACATAAAAACAAGCTTGTGGGATGTTTCCTTAAAAGACAGCAAATGCATTTAATTCAAGCATCCTTTTATGCTCGTAATCGCCTTTTCTCAGCGAGAAAATGCTGTTTTGAAGCCAAGCTTGTATTGAACAATTTCTGCATCAAACTCAAATAAAACTGTGTCTGCCTTCTTATTTAGCCTAAATCCACTCAGGAGACACTGAAAATAAGCTTGTGGGATGTTTCCTTAAAAGACAGTAAATGCATGTAATTCAAGCATCCTTTTATGCTCGCAATCGCCTTTTCTCAGCGAGAAAATGCTGTTTTGAATCAGAGCTTGTTTGGAAAAATTTCTGCACCAAACTCAAGTAAAACTGTGTCTGCCTTCTTATTTAGCCTAAATCCACTCAGGAGACACTGAAAATAAGCTTGTGGGATATTTCCTTAAAAGACAGTAAATGCATGTAATTCAAGCATCCTTTTATGCTCGCAATCGCCTTTTCTCAGCGAGAAAATGCTGTTTTGAAGCAAAGCTTGTATTGAACAATTTCTGCACCAAAGTCAAATAAAACTGTGTCTGCCTTCTTATTTAGCCTAAATCCACTCAGCAGAACATAAAAACAAGCTTGTGGGATGTTTCCTTAAAAGACAGTAAATGCATGTAATTCAAGTATCCTTTTATGCTCGCAATCGCCTTTTCTCAGCGAGAAAATGCTGTTTTGAAGCCAATCTTTATTGAACAATTTCTGCACCAAACTCAAATAAAACTGTGTCTGCCTTCTTATTTAGCCTAAATCCACTCAGCAGAACATAAAAACAAGCTTGTGGGATGTTTCCTTAAAAGACAGTAAATGCATGTAATTCAAGCATCCTTTTATGCTCGCAATCGCCTGTTCTCAGCGAGAAAATGCTGTTTTGAAGCCAAGCTTGTATTGAACAATTTCTGCACCAAAGTCAAATAAAACTGTGTCTGCCTTCTTATTTAGCCTAAATCTAGTCAGCAGAACATAAAAACAAGCTTGTGGGATGTTTCCTTAAAAGACAGTAAATGCATGTAATTCAAGCATCCTTTTATGCTCTTAATCGCCTTTTTACGCAGCGAGAAAATGCTGTTTTGAAGCCAAGCTTGTATTGAACAATTTCTGCACCAAAGTCAAATAAAACTGTGTCTGCCTTCTTATTTAGCCTAAATCCACTCAGGAGACACTGAAAATAAGCTTGTGGGATGTTTCCTTAAAAGACAGTAAATGCATGTAATCAAGCATCGTTTTATGCTCGCAATCGCCTTTACGCAGCGAGAAAATGCTGTTTTGAAGCCAAGCTTGTATTGAACAATTTCTGCACCAAACTCAAATAAAACTGTGTCTGCCTTCTTATTTAGCCTAAATCCACTCAGCAGAACATAAAAACAGGCTTGTGGGATGTTTCCTTAAAAGACAGTAAATGCATGTAATTCAAGCATCCTTTTATGCTCGCAATCGCCTTTACGCAGCGAGAAAATGCTGTTTTGAAGCCAAGCTTGTATTGAACAATTTCTGCACCAAAGTCAAATAAAACTGTGTCTGCCTTCTTATTTAGCCTAAATCCACTCAGGAGACACTGAAAATAAGCTTGTGGGATGTTTCCTTAAAAGACAGTAAATGCATGTAGTTCAAGCATCCTTTTATGCTCGCAATCGCCTTTACGCAGAGAGAAAATGCTGTTTTGAAGCCAATCTTATATTGAACAATTTCTGCACCAAAGTCAAATAAAACTGTGTCTGCCTTCTTATTTAGCCTAAATCCACTCAGGAGAGACTGAAAATAAGCTTGTGGGATGTTTCCTTAAAAGACAGTAAATGCATGTAATTCAAGCATCCTTTTATGCTCATAATCGCCTTTTCTCAGCGAGAAATGCTGTTTTGAATCAGAGGTTGTTTGGAACAATTTCTGCACCAAACTCAAATAAAACTGTGTCTGCCTTCTTATTTAGCCTAAATCCACTCAGGAGAGACTGAAAATAAGCTTGTGGGATGTTTCCTTAAAAGACAGTAAATGCATGTAATTCAAGCATCCTTTTATGCTCGCAATCGCCTTTTCTCAGCGAGAAAATGCTGTTTTGAAGCAGAGCTTGTTTGGAACAATTTCTGCACCAAACTCAAATAAAACTGTGTCTTCTTTCTTATTTAGCCTAAATCCACTCAGGACACACTGAAAATAAGCTTGTGGGATGTTTCCTTAAAAGACAGTAAATGCATGTAATTCAAGCATCCTTTTATGCTCGCAATTTCCTTTTCTCAGCGAGAAATGCTGTTTTGAAGCCAAGGTTGTGTTGAACAATTTCTGCACCAAAGTCAAATAAAACTGTGTCTGCCTTCTTATTTAGCCTAAATCCACTCAGGAGAGACTGAAAATAAGCTTGTGGGATGTTTCCTTAAAAGACAGTAAATGCATGTAATTCAAGCATCCTTTTATGCTCGCAATCGACTTTTCTCAGCGAGAAAATGCTGTTTTGAAGAAGAGCTTGTATTGAACAAGTTCTGCACCAAACTCAAATAAAACTGTGTCTGCCTTCTTATTTAGCCTAAATCCACTCAGGAGAGACTGAAAATAAGCTTGTGGGATGTTTCCTTAAAAGACAGTAAATGCATGTAATTCAAGCATCCTTTTATGCTCATAATCGCCTTTTCTCAGCGAGAAATGTTGTTTTGAAGCCAAGGTTGTATTGAACAATTTCTGCACCAAAGTCAAATAAAACTGTGTCTGCCTTCTTATTTAGCCTAAATCCACTCAGCAGAACATAAAAACAAGCTTGTGGGATGTTTCCTTAAAAGACAGTAAATGCATGTAATTCAAGCATCCTTTATGCTGTAATCGCTTTACGCAGCGAGAAAATGCTGTTTTGAAGCCAAGCTTGTATTGAACAATTTCTGCACCAAAGTCAAATAAAACTGTGTCTGCCTTCTTATTTAGCCTAAATCCACTCAGGAGACACTGAAAATAAGCTTGTGGGATGTTTCCTTAAAAGACAGTAAATGCATGTATTTCAAGCATCCTTTTATGCTCGCAATCACCTTTTCTCAGCGAGAAAATGCTGTTTTGAAGCCAATCTTATATTGAACAATTTCTGCACCAAAGTCAAATAAAACTGTGTCTGCCTTCTTATTTAGCCTAAATCCACTCAGGAGAGACTGAAAATAAGCTTGTGGGATTTTTCCTTAAAAGACAGTAAATGCATGTAAATCAAGCATCCTTTTATGCTCGCAATCGCCTTTTCTCAGCGAGAAAATGTTGTTTTGAAGCCAAGCTTGTATTGAACAATTTCTGTACCAAAGTCAAATAAAACTGTGTCTGCCTTCTTATTTAGCCTAAATCCACTCAGCAGAACATAAAAACAAGCTTGTGGGATGTTTCCTTAAAAGACAGCAAATGCATTTAATTCAAGCATCCTTTTATGCTCGCAATCGCCTTTTCTCAGCGAGAAAATGCTGTTTTGAAGCAGAGCTTGTTTGGAACAATTTCTGCACCAAACTCAAATAAAACTGTGTCTTCTTTCTTATTTAGCCTAAATCCACTCAGGAGACACTGAAAATAAGCTTGTGGGATGTTTCCTTAAAAGACAGTAAATGCATGTAATTCAAGCATCCTTTTATGCTCGCAATCGCCTTTTCTCAGCGAGAAATGCTGTTTTGAAGCCAAGGTTGTGTTGAACAATTTCTGCACCAAAGTCAAATAAAACTGTGTCTGCCTTCTTATTTAGCCTAAATCCAGTCAGAAGAACATAAAAACAAGCTTGTGGGATGTTTCCTTAAAAGACAGTAAATGCATGTAATTCAAGCATCCTTTTATGTTTCGCAATCGCCTTTTCTCAGCGAGAAAATGCTGTTTTGAATCAGAGCTTGATTGGAACAATTTCTGCACCAAACTCAAATAAAACTGTGTCTGCCGTCTTATTTAGCCTAAATCCACTCAGGAGAGAATGAAAATAAGCTTGTGGGATGTTTCCTTAAAAGACAGTAAATGCATGTAATTCAAGCATCCTTTTATGCTCGCAATCGCCTTTTCTCAGCGAGAAAATGTTGTTTTGAAGCCAAGCTTGTATTGAACAATTTCTGCACCAAAGTCAAATAAAACTGTGTCTGCCTTCTTATTTAGCCTAAATCCACTCAGGAGGGACTGAAAATAAGCTTGTGGGATGTTTCCTTAAAAGACAGTAAATGCATGTAATTCAAGCATCCTTTTATGCTCGCAATCGCCTGTTCTCAGCGAGAAATGCTATTTTAAGGCCTAGGTTGTGTTGAACAATTTCTGCACCAAAGTCAAATAAAACTGTGTCTGCCTTCTTATTTAGCCTAAATACAGTCAGCAGAACATAAAAACAAGCTTGTGGGATGTTTTCTTAAAAGACAGTAAATGCATGTAATTCAAGCATCCTTTTATGCTCGCAATCGCCTTTTCTCAGCGAGAAAATGCTGTTTTGAATCAGAGCTTGTTTGGAACAATTTCTGCACCAAAGTCAAATAAAACTGTGTCTGCCTTCTTATTTAGCCTATATCCAGTCAGCAGAACATAAAAACAAGCTTGTGGGATGTTTCCTTAAAAGACAGTAAATGCATGTAATTCAAGCATCCTTTTATGCTCAGTAATCGCCTTTTCTCAGCGAGAAAATGCTGTTTTGAAGCCAAGCTTGTATTGAACAATTTCTGCACCAAAGTCAAATAAAACTGTGTCTGCCTTCTTATTTAGCCTAAATCCACTCAGGAGACACTGAAAATAAGCTTGTGGGATGTTTCCTTAAAAGACAGTAAATGCATGTATTTCAAGCATCCTTTTATGCTCATAATCGCCTTTTCTCAGCGAGAAAATGCTGTTTTGAAGCCAATCTTATATTGAACAATTTCTGCACCAAAGTCAAATAAAACTGTGTCTGCCTTCTTATTTAGCCTAAATCCACTCAGGAGAGACTGAAAATAAGCTTGTGGGATGTTTCCTTAAAAGACAGTAAATGCATGTAATTCAAGCATCCTTTTATGCTCATAATCGCCTTTTCTCAGCGAGAAATGCTGTTTTGAATCAGAGCTTGTTTGGAACAATTTCTGCCCCAAACTCAAATAAAACTGTGTCTGCCTTCTTATTTAGCCTAAATCCACTCAGGAGACACTGAAAATAAGCTTTTGGGATGTTTCCTTAAAAGACAGTAAATGCATGTTATTCAAGCATCCTTTTATGCTCGCAATCGCCTTTACGCAGAGAGAAAATGCTGTTTTGAAGCCAATCTTATATTGAACAATTTCTGCACCAAACTCAAATAAAACTGTGTCTGCCTTCTTATTTAGCCTAAATCCACTCAGGAGACACTGAAAATAAGCTTGTGGGATGTTTCCTTAAAAGACAGTAAATGCATGTAATTCAAGCATCCTTTTATGCTCGCAATCGCCTTTTCTCAGCGAGAAATGCTGTTTTGAATCAGAGCTTGTTTGGAACAATTTCTGCACCAAAGTCAAATAAAACTGTGTCTGCCTTCTTATTTAGCCTAAATCCAGTCAGAAGAACATAAAAACAAGCTTGTGGGATGTTTCCTTAAAAGACAGTAAATGCATGTAATTCAAGCATCCTTTTATGCTCGCAATCGCCTTTTCTCAGCGAGAAAATGCTGTTTTGAATCAGAGCTTGATTGGAACAATTTCTGCACCAAACTCAAATAAAACTGTGTCTGCCTTCTTATTTAGCCTAAATCCACTCATGAGAGAATGAAAATAAGCTTGTGGGATGTTTCCTTAAAAGACAGTAAATGCATGTAATTCAAGCATCCTTTTATGCTCGCAATCGCCTTTTCTCAGCGAGAAAATGTTGTTTTGAAGCCAAGCTTGTATTGAACAATTTCTGCACCAAAGTCAAATAAAACTGTGTCTGCCTTCTTATTTAGCCTAAATCCACTCAGGAGGGACTGAAAATAAGCTTGTGGGATGTTTCCTTAAAAGACAGTAAATGCATGTAATTCAAGCATCCTTTTATGCTCGCAATCGCCTGTTCTCAGCGAGAAATGCTGTTTTAAGGCCTAGGTTGTGTTGAACAATTTCTGCACCAAAGTCAAATAAAACTGTGTCTGCCTTCTTATTTAGCCTAAATACAGTCAGCAGAACATAAAAACAAGCTTGTGGGATGTTTTCTTAAAAGACAGTAAATGCATGTAATTCAAGCATCCTTTTATGCTCATAATCGCCTTTTCTCAGCGAGAAAATGCTGTTTTGAATCAGAGCTTGTTTGGAACAATTTCTGCACCAAAGTCAAATAAAACTGTGTCTGCCTTCTTATTTAGCCTATATCCAGTCAGCAGAACATAAAAACAAGCTTGTGGGATGTTTCCTTAAAAGACAGTAAATGCATGTAATTCAAGCATCCTTTTATGCTTAATCGCTTTTTACGCAGCGAGAAAATGCTGTTTTGAAGCCAAGCTTGTATTGAACAATTTCTGCACCAAAGTCAAATAAAACTGTGTCTGCCTTCTTATTTAGCCTAAATCCAGTCAGGAGACACTGAAAATAAGCTTGTGGGATGTTTCCTTAAAAGACAGTAAATGCATGTATTTCAAGCATCCTTTTATGCTCGCAATCGCCTTTTCTCAGCGAGAAAATGCTGTTTTGAAGCCAATCTTATATTGAACAATTTCTGCACCAAAGTCAAATAAAACTGTGTCTGCCTTCTTATTTAGCCTAAATCCACTCAGGAGAGACTGAAAATAAGCTTGTGGGATGTTTCCTTAAAAGACAGTAAATGCATGTAAATCAAGCATCCTTTTATGCTCGCAATCGCCTTTTCTCAGCGAGAAAATGCTGTTTTGAAGCCAAGTTGTATTGAACAATTTCTGTACCAAAGTCAAATAAAACTGTGTCTGCCTTCTTATTTAGCCTAAATCCACTCAGGAGAGACTGAAAATAAGCTTGTGGGATGTTTCCTTAAAAGACAGTAAATGCATGTAATTCAAGCATCCTTTTATGCTCGCAATCGCCTTTTCTCAGCGAGAAATGCTGTTTTGAATCAGAGCTTGTTTGGAACAATTTCTGCCCCAAACTCAAATAAAACTGTGTCTGCCTTCTTATTTAGCCTAAATCCACTCAGGAGACACTGAAAATAAGCTTTTGGGATGTTTCCTTAAAAGACAGTAAATGCATGTTATTCAAGCATCCTTTTATGCTCGCAATCGCCTTTACGCAGAGAGAAAATGCTGTTTTGAAGCCAATCTTATATTGAACAATTTCTGCACCAAACTCAAATAAAACTGTGTCTGCCTTCTTATTTAGCCTAAATCCACTCAGGAGACACTGAAAATAAGCTTGTGGGATGTTTCCTTAAAAGACAGTAAATGCATGTAATTCAAGCATCCTTTTATGCTCGAAATCGCCTTTTCTCAGCGAGAAAATGCTGTTTTGAAGCCAAGCTTGTATTGAACAATTTCTGCACCAAACTCAAATAAAACTGTGTCTGCCTTCTTATTTAGCCTAAATCCACTCAGCAGAACATAAAAACAAGCTTGTGGGATGTTTCCTTAAAAGACAGCAAATGCATTTAATTCAAGCATCCTTTTATGATCGCAATCGCCTTTTCTCAGCGAGAAAATGCTGTTTTGAAGCCAAGCTTGTATTGAACAATTTCTGCATCAAACTCAAATAAAACTGTGTCTGCCTTCTTATTTAGCCTAAATCCACTCAGGAGAGACTGAAAATAAGCTTGTGGGATGTTTCTTTAAAAGACACTAAATGCATGTAAATCAAGCATCGTTTTATGCTCGCAATCGCCTTTTCTCAGCGAGAAAATGCTGTTTTGAAGCAGAGCTTGTTTGGAACAATTTCTGCACCAAACTCAAATAAAACTGTGTCTTCTTTCTTATTTAGCCTACATCCACTCAGGAGACACTGAAAATAAGCTTGTGGGATGTTTCCTTAAAAGACAGTAAATGCATGTAATTCAAGCATCCTTTTATGCTCGCAATCGCCTTTTCTCAGCGAGAAATGCTGTTTTGAAGCCAAGGTTGTGTTGAACAATTTCTGCACCAAAGTCAAATAAAACTGTGTCTGCCTTCTTATTTAGCCTAAATCCACTCAGGAGGGACTGAAAATAAGCTTGTGGGATGTTTCCTTAAAAGACAGTAAATGCATGTAATTCAAGCATCCTTTTATGCTCGCAATCGCCTTTTCTCAGCGAGAAATGCTGTTTTGAAGCCAAGGTTGTGTTGAACAATTTCTGCACCAAAGTCAAATAAAACTGTGTCTGCCTTCTTATTTAGCCTAAATCCAGTCAGCAGAACATAAAAAAAAGCTTGTGGGATGTTTCCTTAAAAGACAGTAAATGCATGTAATTCAAGCATCCTTTTATGCTCGCAATCGCCTTTTCTCAGCGAGAAAATGCTGTTTTGAATCAGAGCTTGTTTGGAACAATTTCTGCACCAAAGTCAAATAAAACTGTGTCTGCCTTCTTATTTAGCCTAAATCCACTCAGGAGAGAATGAAAATAAGCTTGTGGGATGTTTCCTTAAAAGACAGTAAATGCATGTAATTCAAGCATCCTTTTATGCTCGCAATCGCCTTTTCTCAGCGAGAAAATGCTGTTTTGAAGCAAAGCTTGTATTGAACAATTTCTGCACCAAACTCAAATAAAACTGTGTCTGCCTTCTTATTTAGCCTAAATCCACTCAGGAGAGACTGAAAATAAGCTTGTGGGATGTTTCCTTAAAAGACAGTAAATGCATGTAAATCAAGCATCCTATTATGCTCGCAATCGCCTTTTCTCAGCGAGAAAATGCTGTTTTGAAGCCAAGCTTGTATTGAACAATTTCTGTACCAAACTCAAATAAAACTGTGTCTGCCTTCTTATTTAGCCTAAATCCACTCAGGAGAGACTGAAAATAAGCTTGTGGGATGTTTCCTTAAAAGACAGTAAATGCATGTAAATCAAGCATCCTATTATGCTCTAATCGCCTTTTCTCAGCGAGAAAATGCTGTTTTGAAGCCAAGCTTGTATTGAACAATTTCTGCATCAAACTCAAATAAAACTGTGTCTGCCTTCTTATTTAGCCTAAATCCACTCAGGAGACACTGAAAATAAGCTTGTGGGATGTTTCTTTAAAAGACACTAAATGCATGTAAATCAAGCATCGTTTTATGCTCGCAATCGCCTTTTCTCAGCGAGAAAATGCTGTTTTGAAGCAGAGCTTGTTTGGAACAATTTCTGCACCAAACTCAAATAAAACTGTGTCTTCTTTCTTATTTAGCCTAAATCCACTCAGGAGACACTGAAAATAAGCTTGTGGGATGTTTCCTTAAAAGACAGTAAATGCATGTAATTCAAGCATCCTTTTATGCTCGCAATCGCCTTTTCTCAGCGAGAAATGCTGTTTTGAAGCCAAGGTTGTGTTGAACAATTTCTGCACCAAAGTCAAATAAAACTGTCTGCCTTCTTATTTAGCCTAAATCCACTCAGGAGGGACTGAAAATAAGCTTGTGGGATGTTTCCTTAAAAGACAGTAAATGCATGTAATTCAAGCATCCTTTTATGCTCATAATCGCCTTTTCTCAGCGAGAAATGCTGTTTTGAAGCCAAGGTTGTGTTGAACAATTTCTGCACCAAAGTCAAATAAAACTGTGTCTGCCTTCTTATTTAGCCTAAATCCAGTCAGCAGAACATAAAAACAAGCTTGTGGGATGTTTCCTTAAAAGACAGTAAATGCATGTAATTCAAGCATCCTTTATGCTCATAATCGCCTTTTCTCAGCGAGAAAATGCTGTTTTGAATCAGAGCTTGATTGGAACAATTTCTGCACCAAAGTCAAATAAAACTGTGTCTGCCTTCTTATTTAGCCTAAATCCACTCAGGAGAGAATGAAAATAAGCTTGTGGGATGTTTCCTTAAAAGACAGTAAATGCATGTAATTCAAGCATCCTTTTATGCTCGCAATCGCCTTTTCTCAGCGAGAAAATGCTGTTTTGAAGCAAAGCTTGTATTGAACAATTTCTGCACCAAACTCAAATAAAACTGTGTCTGCCTTCTTATTTAGCCTAAATCCACTCAGGAGAGACTGAAAATAAGCTTGTGGGATGTTTCCTTAAAAGACAGTAAATGCATGTAAATCAAGCATCCTATTATGCTCGCAATCGCCTTTTCTCAGCGAGAAAATGCTGTTTTGAAGCCAAGCTTGTATTGAACAATTTCTGTACCAAACTCAAATAAAACTGTGTCTGCCTTCTTATTTAGCCTAAATCCAGTCAGCAGAACATAAAAACAAGCTTGTGGGATGTTTTCTTAAAAGACAGTAAATGCATGTAATTCAAGCATCCTTTTATGCTCGCAATCGCCTTTTCTCAGCGAGAAAATGCTGTTTTGAAGCCAAGCTTGTATTGAACAATTTCTGCACCAAAGTCAAATAAAACTGTGTCTGCCTTCTTATTTAGCCTAAATCCAGTCAGCAGAACATAACAACAAGCTTGTGGGATGTTTCCTTAAAAGACAGTAAATGCATGTAATTCAAGCATCCTTTTTTATGCTTTCATAATCGCCTTTTCTCAGCGAGAAAATGCTGTTTTGAATCAGAGCTTGTTTGGAACAATTTCTGCACCAAAGTCAAATAAAACTGTGTCTGCCTTCTTATTTAGCCTAAATCCACTCAGGAGGGACTGAAAATAAGCTTGTGGCATGTTTCCTTAAAAGACAGTAAATGCATGTAATTCAAGCATCCTTTTATGCTCGCAATCGCCTTTTGTCAGCGAGAAAATGCTGTTTTGAAGCCAAGCTTGTATTGAACAATTTCTGCACAAAACTCAAATAAAACTGTGTCTGCCTTCTTATTTAGCCTAAATCCACTCAGCAGAACATAAAAACAAGCTTGTGGGATGTTTCCTTAAAAGACAGTAAATGCATGTCATTCAAGCATCCTTTTATGCTCGCAATAGCCTTTTCTCAGCGAGAAAATGCTGTTTTGAAGCCAAGCTTGTTTGGAAAAATTTCTGCCCCAAACTCAAATAAAACTGTGTCTGCCTTCTTATTTAGCCTAAATCCACTCAGGAGACACTGAAAATAAGCTTGTGGGATGTTTCCTTAAAAGACAGTAAATGCATGTTATTCAAGCATCCTTTTATGCTTTCATAATCGCCTTTTCTCAGCGAGAAAATGCTGTTTTGAAGCCAAGCTTGTATTGAACAATTTCTGCACCAAACTCAAATAAAACTGTGTCTGCCTTCTTATTTAGCCTAAATCCACTCAGCAGAACATAAAAACAAGCTTGTGGGATGTTTCCTTAAAAGACAGTAAATGCATGTAATTCAAGCATCCTTTTATGCTTAATCGCCTTTACGCAGCGAGAAAATGCTGTTTTGAAGCCAAGCTTGTATTGAACAATTTCTGCACCAAAGTCAAATAAAACTGTGTCTGCCTTCTTATTTAGCCTAAATCCACTCAGGAGACACTGAAAATAAGCTTGTGGGATGTTTACTTAAAAGACAGTAAATGCATCTAAATCAAGCATCCTTTTATCTTTCAATCGCCTTTTCTCAGCGAGAAAATGCTGTTTTGAAGCCAAGCTTGTATTGAACAATTTCTGTACCAAAGTCAAATAAAACTGTGTCTGCCTTCTTATTTAGCCTAAATCCACTCAGGAGAGACTGAAAATAAGCTTGTGGGATGTTTCCTTAAAAGACAGTAAATGCATGTAATTCAAGCATCCTTTTATGCTCATAATCGCCTTTTCTCAGCGAGAAATGCTGTTTTGAATCAGAGCTTGTTTTGAACAATTTCTGCCCCAAACTCAAATAAAACTGTGTCTGCCTTCTTATTTAGCCTAAATCCACTCAGGAGACACTGAAAATAAGCTTGTGGGATGTTTCCTTAAAAGACAGTAAATGCATGTTATTCAAGCATCCTTTTATCTGTATTGAACAATTTCGCCTTTTCTCAGCAGTCAGAAAATGCTGTTTTTTGAAGCCAAGCTTGTATTGAACAATTTGAAGCCAAGCTTGTATTGAACAATTTGTGCACACCAAAGTCAAATAAAACTGTGTCTGCCTTCTTATTTAGCCTAAATCCAGTCAGCAGAACATACCAACAAGCTTGTGGGATGTTTCCTTAAAAGACAGTAAATGCATGTAATTCAAGCATCCTTTTATGCTCGCAATCGCCTTTTCTCAGCGAGAAAATGCTGTTTTGAATCAGAGCTTGTTTGGAACAATTTCTGCACCAAACTCAAATAAAACTGTGTCTGCCTTCTTATTTAGCCTAAATCCACTCAGGAGACACTGAAAATAAGCTTGTGGGATGTTTACTTAAAAGACAGTAAATGCATCTAAATCAAGCATCCTTTTATGCGAGAAAATCTGTTTTGAATCAATCGCCTTTTCTCAGCGAGAAAATGCTGTTTTGAAGCCAAGCTTGTATTGAACAATTTCTGTACCAAAGTCAAATAAAACTGTGTCTGCCTTCTTATTTAGCCTAAATCCACTCAGGAGAGACTGAAAATAAGCTTGTGGGATGTTTCCTTAAAAGACAGTAAATGCATGTAATTCAAGCATCCTTTTATGCTCGCAATCGCCTTTTCTCAGCGAGAAATGCTGTTTTGAATCAGAGCTTGTTTTGAACAATTTCTGCCCCAAACTCAAATAAAACTGTGTCTGCTTTCTTATTTAGCCTAAATCCAGTCAGCAGAACATAACAACAAGCTTGTGGGATGTTTCCTTAAAAGACAGTAAATGCATGTAAATCAAGCATCCTTGTGGATGTTTTTTATGCATCCTTTTAGAATCGCCTTTTCTCAGCGAGAAAATGCTGTTTTGAAGCCAAGCTTGTATTGAACAATTTCTGCACCAAACTCAAATAAAACTGTGTCTGCCTTCTTATTTAGCCTAAATCCACTCAGCAGAACATAAAAACAAGCTTGTGGGATGTTTCCTTAAAAGACAGCAAATGCATGTAATTCAAGCATCCTTTTATGCTCGCAATCGCCTGTTCTCAGCTAGAAAATGCTGTTTTGAAGCCAAGCTTGTATTGAACAATTTCTGCACCAAAGTCAAATAAAACTGTGTCTGCCTTCTTATTTAGCCTAAATCCACTCAGGAGACACTGAAAATAAGCTTGTGGGATGTTTACTTAAAAGACAGTAAATGCATCTAAATCAAGCATCCTTTTTTATTTCATAATCGCCTTTTCTCAGCGAGAAAATGCTGTTTTGAAGCCAAGCTTGTATTGAACAATTTCTGTACCAAAGTCAAATAAAACTGTGTCTGCCTTCTTATTTAGCCTAAATCCACTCAGGAGAGACTGAAAATAAGCTTGTGGGATGTTTCCTTAAAAGACAGTAAATGCATGTAATTCAAGCATCCTTTTATGCTCGCAATCGCCTTTTCTCAGCGAGAAATGCTGTTTTGAATCAGAGCTTGTTTTGAACAATTTCTGCCCCAAACTCAAATAAAACTGTGTCTGCCTTCTTATTTAGCCTAAATCCACTCAGGAGACACTGAAAATAAGCTTGTGGGATGTTTCCTTAAAAGACAGTAAATGCATGTTATTCAAGCATCCTTTTATCCTCGCAATCGCCTTTTCTCAGCGAGAAAATGCTGTTTTGAAGCCAAGCTTGTATTGAACAATTTCTGCACCAAAGTCAAATAAAACTGTGTCTGCCTTCTTATTTAGCCTAAATCCAGTCAGCAGAACATAACAACAAGCTTGTGGGATGTTTCCTTAAAAGACAGTAAATGCATGTAAATCAAGCATCCTTTTATGCTCGCAATCGCCTTTTCTCAGCGAGAAAATGCTGTTTTGAAGCCAAGCTTGTATTGAACAATTTCTGCACCAAACTCAAATAAAACTGTGTCTGCCTTCTTATTTAGCCTAAATCCACTCAGCAGAACATAAAAACAAGCTTGTGGGATGTTTCCTTAAAAGACAGCAAATGCATGTAATTCAAGCATCCTTTTATGCTCGCAATCGCCTGTTCTCAGCTAGAAAATGCTGTTTTGAAGCCAAGCTTGTATTGAACAATTTCTGCACCAAAGTAAAATAAAACTGTGTCTGCCTTCTTATTTAGCCTAAATCCAGTCAGCAGAACATACCAACAAGCTTGTGGGATGTTTCCTTAAAAGACAGTAAATGCATGTAATTCAAGCATCCTTTTATGCTCGCAATCGCCTTTTCTCAGCGAGAAAATGTTGTTTTGAAGCCAAGCTTGTATTGAACAATTTCTGCACCAAACTCAAATAAAACTGTGTCTGCCTTCTTATTTAGCCTAAATCCACTCAGGAGACACTGAAAATAAGCTTGTGGGATGTTTCCTTAAAAGACAGTAAATGCATGTAATTCAAGCATCCTTTTATGCTCGCAATCGCCTTTTCTCAGCGAGAAATGCTGTTTTGAAGCCAAGCTTGTATTGAACAATTTCTGCACCAAAGTCAAATAAAACTGTGTCTGCCTTCTTATTTAGCCTAAATCCAGTCAGCAGAACATAAAAACAAGCTTGTGGGATGTTTCCAGTCAGCAGAACATAAAAACAAGCTTGTGGGATGTCTCCTTAAAAGACAGTAAATGCATGTAAATCAAGCATCGTTTTATTATCCTTAAAAGACAGTAATCGCCTGTTCTCAGCTAGAAAATGCTGTTTTGAAGCCAAGCTTGTATTGAACAATTTCTGCACCAAACTCAAATAAAACTGTGTCTGCCTTCTTATTTAGCCTAAATCCACTCAGGAGACACTGAAAATAAGCTTGTGGGATGTTTCCTTAAAAGACAGTAAATGCATGTATTTCAAGCATCCTTTTATGCTCGCAATCGCCTTTTCTCAGCGAGAAAATGATGTTTTGAAGCCAATCTTGTATTGAACAATTTCTGCACCAAAGTCAAATAAAACTTTGTCTGCCTTCTTATTTAGCCTAAATCCACTCAGGAGAGACTGAAAATAAGCTTGTGGGATGTTTCCTTAAAAGACAGTAAATGCATGTAAATCAAGCATCCTTTTATGCTCGCAATCGCCTTTTCTCAGCGAGAAAATGCTGTTTTGAAGCCAAGCTTGTATTGAACAATTTCTGTACCAATCTCAAATAAAACTGTGTCTGCCTTCTTATTTAGCCTAAATCCACTCAGGAGGGACTGAAAATAAGCTTGTGGGATGTTTCCTTAAAAGACAGTAAATGCATGTAATTCAAGCATCCTTTTATGCTCGCAATCGCCTTTTCTCAGCGAGAAAATGCTGTTTTGAAGCCAAGCTTGTATTGAACAATTTCTGTACCAAACTCAAATAAAACTGTGTCTGCCTTCTTATTTAGCCTAAATCCACTCAGGAGGGACTGAAAATAAGCTTGTGGGATGTTTCCTTAAAAGACAGTAAATGCATATAAATCAAGCATCCTTTTATGCTCGCAATCGCCTTTTCTCAGCGAGAAAATGCTGTTTTGAAGCCAAGCTTGTATTGAACAATTTCTGAACCAAACTCAAATAAAACTTTCACTGCCTTCTTATTTAGCCTAAATCCACTCAGGAGAGACTGAAAATAAGCTTGTGGGATGTTTCCTTAAAAGACAGTAAATGCATATAAATCAAGCATCCTTTTATGCTCGCAATCGCCTTTTCTCAGCGAGAAAATGCTGTTTTGAAGCCAAAGCTTGTATTGAACAATTTCTGTACCAAACTCAAATAAAACTGTGTCTGACTTCTTATTTAGCCTAAATCCACTCAGGAGAGACTGAAAATAAGCTTGTGGGATGTTTCCTTAAAAGACAGTAAATGCATGTCATTCAAGAATCCTTTTATGCTCGCAATCGCCTTTTCTCAGCGAGAAATGCTGTTTTGAAGCCAAGCTTGTATTGAACAATTTCTGCACCAAACTCAAATAAAACTGTGTCTGCCTTCTTATTTAGCCTAAATCCAGTCAGCAGAACATAAAAACAAGCTTGTGGGATGTTTCCTTAAAAGACAGTAAATGCATGTAATTCAAGCATCCTTTTATGCTCGCAATCGCCTTTACGCAGAGAGAAAATGCTGTTTTGAAGCCAAGCTTGTATTGAACAATTTCTGCACCAAAGTCAAATAAAACTGTGTCTGCCTTCTTATTTAGCCTAAATCCAGTCAGCAGAACATAAAAACAAGCTTGTGGGATGTTTCCTTAAAAGACAGCAAATGCATGTAATTCAAGCATCCTTTTATTCTCGCAATCGCCTGTTCTCAGCGAGAAAATGCTGTTTTGAAGCCAAGCTTGTATTGAACAATTTCTGCACTAAACTCAAATAAAACTGTGTCTGCCTTCTTATTTCGCCTAAATCCACTCAGGAGACACTGAAAATAAGCTTGTGGGATGTTTCCTTAAAAGACAGTAAATGCATGTATTTCAAGCATCCTTTTATGCTCGCAATCGCCTTTTCTCAGCGAGAAAATGCTGTTTTGAAGCCAATCTTATATTGAACAATTTCTGCACCAATGTCAAATAAAACTGTGTCTGCCTTCTTATTTAGCCTAAATCCACTCAGGAGAGACTGAAAATAAGCTTGTGGGATGTTTCCTTAAAAGACAGTAAATGCATGTAAATCAAGCATCCTTTTATGCTCGCAATCGCCTTTTCTCAGCGAGAAAATGCTGTTTTGAAGCCAAGCTTGTTTGGAACAATTTCTGCACCAAACTCAAATAAAACTGTGTCTGCCTTCTTATTTAGCCTAAATCCACTCTGGATACACTGAAAATAAGCTTGTGGGATGTTTCCTTAAAAGACAGTAAATGCATGTAATTCAAGCATCCTTTTATACTCGCAATCGCCTTTTCTCAGCGAGAAAATGCTGTTTTGAAGCCAAGCTTGTATTGAACAATTTCTGCACCAAACTCAAATAAAACTTTGTCTGCCTTCTTATTTAGCCTAAATCCACTCAGGAGAGACTGAAAATAAGCTTGTGGGATGTTTCCTTAAAAGACAGTAAATGCATGTAATTCAAGCATCCTTTTATGCTCGCAATCGCCTTTTCTCAGCGAGAAATGCTGTTTTGAAGCCAAGGTTGTATTGAACAATTTCTGCACCAAAGTCAAATAAAACTGTGTCTGCCTTCTTATTTAGCCTAAATACAGTCAGCAGAACATAAAAACAAGCTTGTGGGATATTTCCTTAAAAGACAGTAAATGCATGTAATTCAAGCATCCTTTTTTGCTCGCAATCGCCTTTTCTTAGCGAGAAAATGCTGTTTTGAAGGAGAGCTTGTTTGGAACAATTTCTGCACCAAACTCAAATAAAACTGTGTCTGCCTTCTTATTTAGCCTAAATCCACTCAGGAGAGACTGAAAATAAGCTTGTGGGATGTTTCCTTAAAAGACAGTAAATGCATGTAATTCAACCATCCTTTTATGCTCGCAATCGCCTTTTCTCAGAGAGAAAATGCTGTTTTGAAGCCAAGCTTGAATTGAACAATTTCTGCACCAAAGTCAAATAAAACTGTGTCTGCCTTCTTATTTAGCCTAAATCCACTCAGCAGAACATAAAAACAAGCTTGTGGGATGTTTCCTTAAAAGACAGTAAATGCATGTAATTCAAGCATCCTTTTATGCTCATAATCGCCTTTTCTCAGCGAGAAAATGCTGTTTTGAAGCCAAGCTTGTATTGAACAATTTCTGCACCAAACTCAAATAAAACTGTGTCTGCCTTCTTATTTAGCCTAAATCCAGTAAGCAGAACATAAAAACAAGCTTGTGGGATGTTTCCTTATAAGACAGTAAATGCATGTAATTCAAGCATCCTTTTATGCTCGCAATCGCCTTTTCTCAGCGAGAAAATGCTGTTTTGAAGCCAAGCTTGTATTGAACAATTTCTGCACCAAACTCAAATAAAATTGTGTCTGCCTTCTTATTTAGCCTAAATCCAGTCAGCAGAACATAAAAACAAGCTTGTGGGATATTTCCTTAAAAGACAGTAAATGCATGAATTCAAGCATCCTTTTTTGCTCGCAATCCCCTTTTCTTAGAGAGAAAATGCTTTTTTGAAGGAGAGCTTGTTTGGAACAATTTCTGCACCAAACTCAAATAAAACTGTGTCTGCCTTCTTATTTAGCCTAAATCCACTCAGGAGAGACTGAAAATAAGCTTGTGGGATGTTTCCTTAAAAGACAGTAAATGCATGTAATTCAACCATCCTTTTATGCTCGCAATCGCCTTTTCTCAGCGAGAAATGCTGTTTTGAAGCCAAGCTTGTATTGAACAATTTCTGCACCAAAGTCAAATAAAACTGTGTCTGCCTTCTTATTTAGCCTAAATCCACTCAGCAGAACATAAAAACAAGCTTGTGGGATGTTTCCTTAAAAGACAGCAAATGCATGTAATTCAAGCATCCTTTTATGCTCGCAATCGCCTGTTCTCAGCGAGAAAATGCTGTTTTGAAGCCAAGCTTGTATTGAACAATTTCTGCACCAAAGTCAAATAAAACTGTGTCTGCCTTCTTATTTAGCCTAAATCCAGTCAGCAGAACATAAAAACAAGCTTGTGGGATGTTTCCTTAAAAGACAGTAAATGCATGTCATTCAAGCATCCTTTTATGCTCAATCGCTTTACACAGCGAGAAAATGCTGTTTTGAAGCCAAGCTTGTATTGAACAATTTCTGCACCAAAGTCAAATAAAACTGTGTCTGCCTTCTTATTTAGCCTAAATCCACTCAGGAGAGACTGAAAATAAGCTTGTGGGATGTTTCCTTAAAAGACAGTAAATGCATGTAATTCAAGCATCCATTTATTCTACTTAATCGCCTTTTCTCAGCGAGAAAATGCTGTTTTGAAGCCAAGCTTGTATTGAACAATTTCTGCACCAAACTCAAATAAAACAGTGTCTGCCTTCTTATTAAGCCTAAATCCATTTAGGAGAGACTGAAAATAAGCTTGTGGGATGCTTCTTTAAAAGACAGTAAATGCATGTAATTCAAGCATCCTTTCATGCTCACAATCGCCTTTTCTCAGCGAGAAAATGCTGTTTTGAAGCCAAGCTTGAATTGAACAATTTCTGCACCAAAGTCAAATAAAACTGTGTCTGCCTTCTTATTTAGCCTAAATCCACTCAGCAGAACATAAAAACAAGCTTGTGGGATGTTTCCTTAAAAGACAGTAAATGCATGTAATTCAAGCATCCTTTTATGCTCATAATCGCCTTTTCTCAGCGAGAAAATGCTGTTTTGAAGCCAAGCTTGTATTGAACAATTTCTGCACCAAACTCAAATAAAACTGTGTCTGCCTTCTTATTTAGCCTAAATCCAGTCAGCAGAACATAAAAACAAGCTTGTGGGATGTTTCCTTAAAAGACAGCAAATGCATGTAATTCAAGCATCCTTTTATGCTCGCAATCGCCTGTTCTCAGCGAGAAAATGCTGTTTTGAAGCCAAGCTTGTATTGAACAATTTCTGCACCAAAGTCAAATAAAACTGTGTCTGCCTTCTTATGTAGCCTAAATCCAGTCAGCAGAACATAAAAACAAGCTTGTGGGATGTTTCCTTAAAAGACAGTAAATGCATGTAATTCAAGCATCCATTTATTCTCGCAATCGCCTTTTCTCAGCGAGAAAATGCTGTTTTGAAGCCAAGCTTGTATTGAACAATTTCTGCACCAAAGTCAAATAAAACTGTGTCTGCCTTCTTATTTAGCCTAAATCCACTCAGGAGAGAATGAAAATAAGCTTGTGGGATGTTTCCTTAAAAGACAGTAAATGCATGTAATTCAAGCATCCATTTATTCTCGCAATCGCCTTTTCTCAGCGAGAAAATGCTGTTTTGAAGCCAAGCTTGTATTGAACAATTTCTGCACCAAACTCAAATAAAACTGTGTCTGCCTTCTTATTTAGCCTACATCCAGTAAGCAGAACATAAAAACAAGCTTGTGGGATGTTTCCTTAAAAGACAGTAAATGCATGTAATTCAAGCATCCTTTTATGTTCGCAATCGCTTTTTCTCAGCGAGAAAATGCTGTTTTAAAGCCAAGCTTGTATTGAACAATTTCTGCACCAAACTCAAATAAAACTGTGTCTGCCCTCATATTTAGCCTAAATCCAGTCAGTAGAACATAAAAACAAGCTTGTGGGATGTTTCCTTAAAAGACAGTAAATGCATGTAATTCAAGCATCCTTTTATGCTCGCAATCGCCTTTTCTCAGCGAGAAATGCTGTTTTGAAGCCAAGCTTGTATTGAACAATTTCTGCACCAAACTCAAATAAAACTGTGTCTGCCTTCTTATTTAGCCTAAATCCACTCAGGAGAAACTGAAAATAAGCTTGTGGGATGTTTCCATAAAAGACAGTAAATGCATGTAATTCAAGCATCCTTTTATACTCGCAATCGCCTTTTCTCAGCGAGAAAATGCTGTTTTGAAGCCAAGCTTGTATTGAACAATTTCTGCAACAAAGTCAAATAAAACTGTGTCTGCCTTCTTATTTAGCCTAAATCCACTCAAGAGAAACTGAAAATAAGCTTGTGGGATGTTTCCTTAAAAGACAGTAAATGCATGTAATTCAAGCATCCTTTTATGCTCGCAATCGCCTTTTCTCAGCGAGAAATGCTGTTTTGAAGCCAAGCTTGTATTGAACAATTTCTGCACCAAACTCAAATAAAACTGTGTCTGCCTTCTTATTTAGCCTAAATCCACTAGGGAGAGACTGAAAATAAGCTTGTGGGATGTTTCCTTAAAAGACAGTAAATGCATGTAATTCAAGCATCCTTTTATGCTCCCAATCGCCTTTTCTCAGCGAGAAAATGCTGTTTTGAAGCCAAGCTTGTATTTAACAATTTCTGCCCCAAAGTCAAATATAACTGTGTCTACCTTCTTATTTAGTCTAAATCCAGTCAGCAGAACATAAAAACAAGCTTGTGGGATGTTTCCTTAAAAGACAGTAAATGCATGTAATTCAAGCATCCTTTTATGCTCGCAATCGCCTTTTCTCAGCGAGAAATGCTGTTTTGAAGCAGAGCTTGTATTGAACAATTTCTGCACCAAACTCAAATAAAACTGTGTCTGCTTTCTTATTTAGCCTAAATCCACTCAGGAGACACTGAAAATAAGCTTGTGGGATGTTTCCTTAAAAGACAGTAAATGCATGTAATTTAAGCATCCTTTTATCCCTCGTGCTACCCTGTTCTCACACGGGGAATGCTGGGAGAAAGAGAAAGAGGGGGGGGGGGGTGTTTTTAAATCGCTACCCGCCTTTAGCTCTAGGCCCAGAGAGCGAGAGGGGGAAGGGAGCCGTATTCGACACGGGGAGTTGGCCCAAAAGTCTTTTTTTTGGGGCTGTTCGCGCACCCTCTACCTCGCGCGTCCACCGGGGGGCTGTTTCCCCCGCGCATGCGCGTCCTCTCTCTCTCTCTCTCTCTCTCTCTCTCTCTCTCTCTCTCTCTCTTTCTGTCTTTTTCTCTCTCTCTTTCTCTCTTTCTCTCCCCTCCCTCCCTACTCTCAATCCCTCCCCCCCGGGGTCCCTCCGACCCCGAGGCCACGGGGCCTCGCGGAGGAACGGGACGTCCCGGACTTTCGGAGACAGGGCCCGGGAGTCTCCTCGATCTCGAGGTCCCGGGGTCCGCGAGGCCCAGAGGAGACGAGACGTCGGGACGCGCGGAGTCAGGCCCCGAGAAGGTCCTCTCTATCCTGGGGTCCCCGAGGCCCCGCAGCAGACGCGCGGAGTGTGAGCCCAGGTCCAGGGGTCCCTCAGACCCCGCAGCGGAGGGGACGTCGGGAAGGTCCCTCAGACCCCGCAGCGCAGGGGGCGTCGGGAAGGTCCGCTGGAGCTGGCGGGGTCCCTCGGGGGTCCCTCAGACCCCGCAGCGGAGGGGACGTCGGTAAGGTCCGCTAGAGCTGGCGGGGTCCCTCTGACCCCGCAGCGCAGGGGGCGTCGGGAAGGTCCGTTGGAGCTGGCGGGGTCCCTCAGACCCCCCAGCGGAGGGGACGTAGGGGGGTCCCTCATACCCCCCAGCGGAGGGGACGTCGGGGGTCCCTCAGACCCCGCAGCGGAGGGGACGTCGGTAAGGTCCGCTAGAGCTGGCGGGGTCCCTCTGACCCCAGCGGGGGGCGTCGGGAAGGTCCGTTGGAGCTGGCGGGGTCCCTCAGACCCCCCAGCGGAGGGGACGTAGGGGGGTCCCTCATACCCCCCAGCGGAGGGGACGTCGGGGGTCCCTCAGACCCCGCAACGGAGTTGACAACGGGGGTCCCTCGGACCCCACAGGGCAGGGGACGTGGGTAAGGTCCGCTGGAGCGGTCGGGGTCCCTCGGACCCCCCAGCGGAGCGGACGTCGGGAAAGTCCCACAGACCCCCCAGCGGAGGGGACTTGGGTAAGCTCCGCTGTAGCGGGCGGGGTCCCTCTGACCCCGCAGCGCAGGGGACGTGGGTAAGGTCCGCTGCAGCGGGCGGGGTCCCTCGGACCCCCGAGTCAACACCCGAAGAGTGTGCAGTACAAGGGTTAAAACAGCATTTCCTCGCTGAGAAAAGGCGATTGCGAGCATAAAAGGATGCTGGAATCAATGTCTTTTAAGGAAACATCGCACAAGCTTTATTTCAATCTCCTCTAATTGGATTTAGGCTAAATAAGAAGGCAGACACAGTTTTATTTGAGTTTGGTGCAGAAATTGTTAAATACAAGCTTGGCTTCAAAACAGCATTTCCTCGCTGCGAAAAGGCGATTGCGAGGATAAAAGGATTCTTGAATTACATGCATTTACTGTCTTTTTAGGAAAGATCCCACAAGCTTATTTATATGTTCTGCCGAGTAAATTGAGACTAAATAAGAAGGCAGACACAGTTTTCTTCGAGTTTGGTGCAGAAATTGTTAAATACAAGCTTGGCTTCAAAACAGCATTTCCTCGCTGCGAAAAGTCGATTGCGAGCATAAAAGGATGCTGGAATTACATGCATTTACTGTCTTTTAAGGAAACATCGCACAAGCTTGTTTTCAATCTCTCCTGAGTGGATTTAGGCTAAATAAGAAGGCAGACACAGTTTTATTTAAGTTTGGTCAGACATGGTTAAATACAAGCTTGGCTTCAAAACAGCATTTCCTCGCGTCGAAAAGGCGATTACGAGCATAAAAGCTTGCTGGAATTACTGTCTTTTGAGGAAACCTCGCACAAGCTTATTATCAGTCTCTCCTGTGTGGATTTAGGCTAAATAAGAAGGCAGACACAGCTTTATTTGAGTTTGGTGCAGAAATTGTTAAATACAAGCTTGGCTCCAAAACGTCATTTTCTCGCTGAGAAAAGGCGATTGCGAGCATAAAAGGATGCTGGAATCAATGTCTTTTAAGGAAACATCGCACAAGCTTTATTTCAATCTCCTCTAATTGGATTTAGGCTAAATAATAAGGCAGACACAGTTTTATATGAGTTTGGTGCAGAAATGTTTAAATACAAGCTTGGCTTCAAAACAGCATTTTCTTCGCTGAGAATAAGCGATTGGGAGCATAAAAGGAATTTTGGAATTACTGTCTTTTAAGGAAACATCGCACAAGCTTGTTTTTAATCTCTGCTAAATGGATTAAGGCGAAATAAGAAGGCAGACACAGTTTTGTTTAAATTTGGTGCAGATATTGTTCAATACAAGCTTGGCTTCAAAACAGCATTGTGAGCCTAAAAGGATGCTGGAAATACATGCATTTACTGTCTTTTAAGGAAACATCCCACAAGCTTATTTTCAGTCTCTCCTGAGTGGATTTAGGCTAAATAATACGGCAGACACAGTTTTATTTGAGTTTGGTGCAGAAATTGTTAAATACAAGCTTGGCTTCAAAACACAAAAAGGCGATTGCGAGCAAAAAATGTTGCTGGAATTACTGTCTTTTAATGAAACATCCCATAACCTTATTTTCAGTCTCTCCTGGGTGGATTTAGGCTAAATAAGAAGGCAGACACAGTTTTATTAAAGTTTGGTCAGACATGGTTAAATACAAGCTTGGCTTCAAAACAGCATTTTCACGCTGAAAAAAGGCGATTGCGAGCATAAAAGGATGCTGGAATTACATGCATTTACTGTCTTTTAAAGAAGCATCCCACAAGCTTATTTATATGTTCTGCCGAGTAGATTTAGGCTAAATAAGAAGGCAGACACAGCTTTATTTGAGTTTGGTGCAGAAACTGTTAAATACAAGCTTGGCTTCACAACAGCATTTCCTCCCTGAGAAAAGGCGATTGCGAGCATAAAAGGATGCTGGAATTACATGCATTTACTGTCTTTTATGGAAACATCCCACAAGCTTATTTTCAGTCTCTCCTGAGTGGATTTAGGCTAAATAATAAGGCAGACACAGTTTTATTTTAGTTTGGTGCAGAAATTGTTAAATACAAGCTTGGCTTCAAAACAGCATTTCCTCGCTGCAAAAAAGCGATTGCGAGCATAAAAGGATGCTGGAATTACATGCATTTACTGTCTTTTAATGAAACATCCCAGAACCTTATTGATATGTTCTGCTGAGTAAATTTAGGCTAAATAAAAAGGCAGACACAGCTTTATTTGAGTTTGGTGCAGAAATTGTTAAATACAACCTTGGCTCCAAAACAGCTTTTCCTCGCTGAGAAAAGGCGATTGCGAGGATAAAAGGATGCTGGAATTACATGCATTTACTGTCTTTTAATGAAACATCCCATAAGCTTATTTTCAGTCTCTCCTGGGTGGATTTATTCTAAATAAGAAGGCAGACACAGTTTTATTTGAGTTTGGTGCAGAAATTGTTAAATACAAACTTGGCTTCAAAACAGCATTTTCTCACAGAGAAAAGGCGATTGCGAGCATAAAAGGATGCTGGAATTACATGCATTTACTGTCTTTTAAGGAAACATCCCACAAGCTTTTTTTCCATCTCTCCTTATTGGATTTAGGCTAAATAAGAAGGCAGACACAGTTTTATTTGAGTTTGGTGCAGAAATTGTTACATACAAGCTTGGCTTCAAAACAGCATTTCCTCGCTGAGAAAAGGCGATTGCGAGCATAAAAGGATGCTGGAATTAATGTCTTTTAAGGAAACATCGCACAAGCTTGTTTTCAATCTCTCCTGGGTGGATTTAGGCTAAATAAGTAGGCAGACACAGTTTTGTTTAATTTGGTGCAGAAATTTTTAAATACAAGCTTGGCTCCAAAACAGCATTTTCTCGCTGAGAAAAGGCGATTGCGAGCATAAAAGGATGCTTGAATTACATGCTTTTATTGTCTTTTAAGGAAACATCTCACAAGCTTATTTTCAGTCTCTCCTGGGTAGATTTAGGCTAAATAAGAAGGCTGACACAGTTTTATTTCAGTTTGGTCAGACATGGTTAAATACAAGCTTGGCTTCAAAACAGCATTTCCTCGCAAGTTTGTTTCCAATCTCTCCTGGGTGGATTTAGGCTAAATAAGAAGGCAGACACAGTTTTATTTGAGTTTTGCAGAAAGCATAAAAGGTTGCTGGAATTACTGTCTTTTGAGGAAACATCTCACAAGCTTATTTTCAGTCTCCCCTGGGTAGATTTAGGCTAAATAAGAAGGCAGACACAGTTTTACTTGAGTTTGCTGCAGAAATTGTTAAATACAAGCTTGGCTTCAAAACAGCATTTCCTCGCTGAGAAAAGGCGATTGCGAGCATAAAAGGATACTTGAATTACATGCATTTACTGTCTTTTAATGAAACATCCCATAACCTTATTTATATGTTCTGCTGAGTAGATTTAGACTAAATAAGAAGGTAGACATAGCTTTATTTGAGTTTGGTGCAGAAATTGTTAAATACAAGCTGTCTTTAATTTGGTTCTGCAGAGATTTGTAAATAAGAAGGTAGACATAGCTTTATTTGAGTTTGGTGCAGAAATTGTTAAATACAAGCTTGGCTTCAATACAGCATTTCCTCGCTGCGAATCGGCGATTGCGAGCATAAAGGGATGCTGGAATTACTGTCTTTTAAGGAAACATCGCACAAGCTTGTTTTCAATCTCTCCTAAATGGATTTAGGCTAAATAATAAGGCAGACACAGTTTTATTTGAGTTTGGTGCAGAAATTGTTAAATACAAGCTTGGCTTCAAAACAGCATTTCCTCGCTGCGAAAAGGCGATTGCGAGCTTGAATTACATGCATTTACTGTCTTTTAAGGAAACATCCCACAAGCTTGTTTATATGTTCTGCTGAGTAGATTTAGGCTAAATAAGAAGGCTGACACAGTTTTATTTAAGTTTGGTCAGACATGGTTAAATACAAGCTTGGCTTCAAAACAGCATTTCCTCACTGAGAAAAGGCGACTGCGAGCATAAAAGGATGCTGGAATTACTGTCTTTTGAGGAAACCTCGCACAAGCTTATTTTCAATCTCTCCTGGGTGGATTTAGGCTAAATAAGAAGGCAGACACAGTTTTATTTGAGTTATGTGCAGAAATTGTTGAATACAAGCTTGGCTTCAAAACATCATTTCCTCGCTGCGAAAAGGCGATTGCGAGCATAAAAGGTTGCTGGAATTACTGTCTTTTAATGAAACACCCCATAAGCTTATTTTCAGTCTCTCCTGGGTGGATTTAGGCTAAATAACAAGGCAGACACAGTTTTATTAAAGTTTGGTCAGACATGGTTAAATACAAGCTTGGCTTCAAAACAGCATTTCCTCGCTGAGAAAAGGCGACTGCGAGCATAAAAGGATGCTGGAATTACGGTCTTTTGAGGAAACCTCGCACAAGCTTATTATCAGTCTCTCCTGGGTGGATTTAGGCTAAATAAAAGGGCAGACACAGTTTTGTTTAAAGTTGGTGGAGAAATTGATAAATGCAAGCTTGGCTTCAAAACAGTATTTCCTCGCTGAGAAAAGGCGATTGCGAGAATAAAAGGATGCTGGAATTACATGCATTTACTGTCTTTTAAGGAAACATCCCACAACCTTATTTATATGTTCTGCCGAGTAGATTTAGGCTAAATAAGAAGGCAGACACAGTTTTATTTGACTTTGGTGCAGAAATTGTTCAATACAAGCTTGGCTTCAAAACAGCATTTCTCGCTGAGAAAAGGCGATTGCGAGCATAAAAGGATGGTTGAATTACATGCATTTACTGTCTTTTAAGGAAACATCCCACAAGCTTATTTTCAGTCTCTCCTGAGTGGATTTAGGCTAAATAAGAAGGCAGACACAGTTTTATTTGAGTTTGGTGCAGAAATTGTTCCAAACAAGCTCTCCTTCAAAAAAGCATTTTCTCTCTAAGAAAAGGCAGGGGATTAAAGTTTGGTCAGCAAAAAGGATGCTTGAATTCATGCATTTACTGTCTTTTAAGGAAATATCTTTTGAGGAAACAAGCTTGTTTTATGTTCTGCTGACTGGATTTAGGCTAAATAAGAAGGCAGACACAATTTTATTTGAGTTTGGTGCAGAAATTGTTCAATACAAGCTTGGCTTCAAAACAGCATTTTCTCGCTGAGAAAAGGCGATTGCATTTGAGCATAAAAGGATGCTTGAATTACATGCATTTACTGTCTTATAAGGAAACATCCCACAAGCTTGTTTTTATGTTCTGCTTACTGGATTTAGGCTAAATAAGAAGGCAGACACAGTTTTATTTGAGTTTGGTGCAGAAATTGTTCAATACAAGCTTGGCTTCAAAACAGCATTTTCTCGCTGAGAAAAGGCGATTGCGAGCATAAAAGGATACTTGAATTACATGCATTTACTGTCTTTTAATGAAACATCCCATAACCTTATTTATATGTTCTGCTGAGTAGATTTAGACTAAATAAGAAGGTAGACATAGCTTTATTTGAGTTTGGTGCAGAAATTGTTAAATACAAGCTTGGCTTCAATACAGCATTTCCTCGCTGCGAATCGGCGATTGCGAGCATAAAGGATGCTGGAATTACTGTCTTTTAAGGAAACATCGCACAAGCTTGTTTTCAATCTCTCCTAAATGGATTTAGGCTAAATAATAAGGCAGACACAGTTTTATTTGAGTTTGGTGCAGAAATTGTTAAATACAAGCTTGGCTTCAAAACAGCATTTCCTGCGCTGAGCATAAAAGCGATTAAGAGCTTGAATTACATGCATTTACTGTCTTTTAAGGAAACATCCACAAGCTTGTTTATATGTTCTGCTGAGTAGATTTAGGCTAAATAAGAAGGCTGACACAGTTTTATTTAAGTTTGGTCAGACATGGTTAAATACAAGCTTGGCTTCAAAACAGCATTTCCTCACTGAGAAAAGCGACTGCGAGCATAAAAGGATGCTGGAATTACTGTCTTTTGAGGAAACCTCCACAAGCTTATTTTCAATCTCTCCTGGGTGGATTTAGGCTAAATAAGAAGGCAGACACAGTTTTATTTGAGTTATGTGCAGAAATTGTTGAATACAAGCTTGGCTTCAAAACATCATTTCCTCGCTGAGAAAAAGCGATTGCGAGCATAAAAGGTTGCTGGAATTACTGTCTTTTAATGAAACACCCCATAAGCTTATTTTCAGTCTCTCCTGGGTGGATTTAGGCTAAATAACAAGGCAGACACAGTTTTATTAAAGTTTGGTCAGACATGGTTAAATACAAGCTTGGCTTCAAAACAGCATTTCCTCGCTGAGAAAAGGCGACTGCGAGCATAAAAGGATGCTGGAATTACGGTCTTTTGAGGAAACCTCGCACAAGCTTATTATCAGTCTCTCCTGGGTGGATTTAGGCTAAATAAAAGGGCAGACACAGTTTTGTTTAAAGTTGGTGGAAAAATTGATAAATGCAAGCTTGGCTTCAAAACAGTATTTCCTCGCTGAGAAAAGGCGATTGCGAGAATAAAAGGATGCTGGAATTACATGCATTTACTGTCTTTTAAGGAAACATCCCACAACCTTATTTATATGTTCTGCCGAGTAGATTTAGGCTAAATAAGAAGGCAGACACAGTTTTATTTGAGTTTGGTGCAGAAATTGTTAAATACAAGCTTGGCTTCAAAACAGTATTTCCTCGCTGAGAAAAGGCGATTGCGAGCATAAAAGGATGCTGGAATTACATGCATTTACTGTCTTTTAAGGAAAAATCCCACAAGCTTATTTTCAGTCTCTCCTGAGTGGATTTAGGCTAAATAATAAGGCAGACACAGTTTTATTTGAGTTTGGTGCAGAAATTGTTAAATACAAGCTTGCCTTCAAAACAGAATTTCCTCGCTGAGAAAAGGCGATTGCGAGCAAAAAAGGTTGCTGGAATTACTGTCTTTTAATGAAACATCCCATAAGCTTATTTTCAGTCTCTCCGGGGTGGATTTAGGCTAAATAAGAAGGCAGACACAGTTTTATTAAAGTTTGGTCAGACATGGTTAAATACAAGCTTGGCTTCAAAACAGCATTTCCTCGCTGAGAAAAGGCGATTGCGAGCATAAAAGGTTGCTGGAATTACTGTCTTTTGAGGAAACCTCGCACAAGTTTATTTCCAATCTCTCCTGGGTGGATTTAGGCTAAATAAGTAGGCAGACACAGTTTTATTTGAGTTTGGTGCAGAAATTGTTAAATACAAACTTGGCTCCAAAACAGCATTTTCTCGCTGAGAAAAGGCGATTGCGAGCATAAAAGGATTCTTGAATTACATGCATATACGGTCTTTTAATGAAAAATCCCACAAGCTTATTTTCAGTCTCTCCTGAGTGAATTTAGGCTAAATAAAAAGGCAGACACAGTTTTGTTTAAATTTGGTGCAGAAATTGTTAAATACAAACTTGGCTTCAAAAAAGCATTTTCTCGCTGAGAAAAGGCGATTGTGAGCATGAAAGGATGCTTGAATTACATGCATTTACTGTCTTTTAAAGAAGCATCCCACAAGCTTATTTTCAGTCTCTCCTGAATGGATTTAGGCTTAATAAGAAGGCAGACACTGTTTTATTTGAGTTTGGTGCAGAAATTGTTAAATACAAGCTTGGCTTCAAAACAGCATTTCCTCGCTGAGAAAAGGCGATTGCGAGCATAAAAGGATGCTGGAATCAATGTCTTTTAAGGGAACACCGCACAAGCTTTATTTCAATCTCCTCTAAATGGATTTAGGCTAAATAAAAAGGCAGACACAGTTTTGTTTAAATTTGGTGCAGAAATTTTTAAATACAAGCTTGGCTTCAAAACAGCGTTTCCTCGCTTAGAAAAAGCGATTGCGAGGATAAAAGGTTGCTGGAATTACTGTCTTTTGAGGAAACCTCGCACAAGCTTATTTTCAGTCTCTCCTGGGTGGATTTAGGCTAAATAAGAAGGCAGAAACAGTTTTATTTCAGTTTGGTGCAGAAATTTTTGAATACGAGCTTGGCTTCAAAACAACATTTCCTCGCTGAGAAAAGGCGATTGCGAGCATAAAAGGATGCTGGAATTACATGAATTTACTGTCTTTTAAGGAAACATCCCACAAGCTTATTTTCAGTCTCTCCTGAGTAGATTTAGGCTAAATAAGAAGGCAGACACAGTTTTATTTGAGTTTGGTGCAGAAATTGTTGAATACAAGCTTGGCTTCAAAACAGCATTTCCTCGCTGAGAAAAGGCGATTGCGAGCATAAAAGGATGCTGGAATTACTGTCTTTTGAGGAAACGTCGCACAAGCTTATTTTCAGTCTCTCCTGGGTGGATTTAGGCTAAATAAGAAGGCAGACACAGTTTTATTTGAGTTTGGTGCAGAAATTGTTGAATACAAGCTTGGCTTCAAAACAGCATTTCCTCGCTGAGAAAAGGCGATTGCGAGCATAAAAGGATGCTGGAATTACATGCATTTACTGTCTTTTAATGAAACATCCCATAAGCTTATTTTCAGTCTCTCCTGGGTGGATTTAGGCTAAATAAGAAGGCTGACACAGTTTTATTTAAGTTTGGTCAGACATGGTTAAATACAAGCTTGGCTTCAAAACAGCATTTCCTCGCTGCGAAAAGGCGATTGCGAGCATAAAAGGTTGCTGGAATTACTGTCTTTTGAGGAAACCTCGCACAAGTTTATTTCCAATCTCTCCTGGGTGGATTTAGGCTAAATAAGTAGGCAGACACAGTTTTATTTGAGTTTGGTGCAGAAATTGTTAAATACAAACTTGGCTCCAAAACAGCATTTTCTCACTGAGAAAAGGCGATTGCGAGCATAAAAGGATGCTTGAATTACATGCATTTACTGTCTTTTAATGAAACATCCCACAAGCTTGTTTATATGTTCTGCTGAGTAGATTTAGGCTAAATAAGAAGGCAGACACAGTTTTATTTGAGTTTGGTGCAGAAATTGTTAAATACAAGCTTGGCTTAAAAACTGCATTTCCACGCTGGGAAAATGCGATTGCGAGCATAAAAGGATGCTTGAATTACATGCATTTACTGTCTTTTAATGAAACATCCCACAAGCTTGTTTTCAGTCTCTCCTGAGTGGATTTAGGCTAAATAAGAAGGCTGACACAGTTTTATTTGAGTTTGGTGCAGAAATTGTTAAATACAAGCTTGGCTTCAAAACAGTATTTCCTCGCTGAGAAAAGGCGATTGCGAGCATAAAAGGTTGCTGGAATTACTGTCTTTTGAGGAAACCTCGCACAAGCTTATTATCAGTCTCTCCTGGGTGGAGTTAGGCTAAATAAAAGGGAAGACACAGTTTTGTTTAAATTTGGTGCAGAAATTGTTCAATACAAGCTTGGCTTCAAAACAGCATTTCCTCGCTGAGAAAAGGCGATTGCGAGCATAAAAGGATGCTGGAATTACTGTCTTTTAATGAAACATCCCATAAGCTTATTTTCAGTCTCTCCGGGGTGGATTTAGGCTAAATAAGAAGGCAGACACAGTTTTATTAAAGTTTGGTCAGACATGGTTAAATACAAGCTCGGCTTCAAAACAGCATTTCCTCGCTGAGAAAAGGCGATTGCGAGCATAAAAGGTTGCTGGAATTACTGTCTTTTGAGGAAACCTCGCACAAGTTTATTTCCAATCTCTCCTGGGTGGATTTAGGCTAAATAAGAAGGCTGACACAGTTTTATTTGACTTTGGTGCAGAAATTGTTCAATACAAGCTTGGCTTCAAAACAGCATTTCCTCGCTGAGAAAAGGCGATTGCGAGCATAAAAGGATGCTGGAATCAATGTCTTTTAAGGGAACACCGCACAAGCTTTATTTCAATCTCCTCTAAATGGATTTAGGCTAAATAAAAAGGCAGACACAGTTTTGTTTAAATTTGGTGCAGAAATTGATAAATACAAGCTTGGCTTCAAAAAAGCAGTTTCTCGCTGAGAAAAGGCGATTGTGAGCATAAAAGGATGCTTGAATTACATGCATTTACTGTCTTTTAAAGAAGCATCCCACAAGCTTATTTATATGTTCTGCTGAGTAGATTTAGGCTAAATAAGAAGGCAGACACAGTTTTATTTGAGTTTGGTGCAGAAATTGTTAAATACAAGCTTGGCTCCCAAAACAGCATTTTCTCGCTGAGAAAAGGCGATTGTGAGCATAAAAGGATTCTTGAATTACATGCATTTTCTGTCTTTTAATGACACATCCCACAACCTTATTTATATGTTCTGCCGAGTAAATTGAGACTAAATGAGAAGGCAGACACAGTTTTCTTCAAGTTTGGTGCAGAAATTGTTAAATACAAGCTTGGCTTCAAAACAGCATTTCCTCGCATCAAAAAGTCGATTGCGAGCATAAAAGGATGCTGGAATTACATGCATTTACTGTCTTTTAAGGAAACATCCCACAACCTTATTGATATGTTCTGCTGAGTAAATTTAGGCTAAATAAGAATGCAGACACAGCTTTGTTTGAGTTTGGTGCAGAAATTGTTAAATACAACCTTGGCTCCAAAACAGCTTTTCCTCGCTGAGAAAAGGCGATTGCGAGGATAAAAGGATGCTGGAATTACATGATTTTACTGTCTTTTAATGAAACATCCCATAAGCTTATTTTCAGTCTCTCCTGGGTGGATTTAGGCTAAATAAGTAGGCAGACACAGTTTTATTTGAGTTTGGTGCAGAAATTGTTAAATACAAACTTGGCTCCAAAACAGCATTTTCTCACAGAGAAAAGGCGATTCTGAGCATAAAAGGATGCTTGAATTACATGCATTTACTGTCTTTTAAGGCAACATCCCACAAGCTTGTTTATATGTTCTGCTGAGTAGATTTAGGCTAAATAAGAAGGCAGACACAGTTTTATTTGAGTTTGGTGCAGAAATTGTTACATACAAGCTTGGCTTCAAAACTGCATTTCCACGCTGGGAAAATGCGATTGCGAGCATAAAAGGATGCTTGAATTACATGCATTTACTGTCTTTTAAGGAAACATCCCACAAGCTTATTTTCAGTCTCTCCTGAGTGGATTTAGGCTAAATAATAAGGCAGACACAGTTTTATTTGAGTTTGGTGCAGAAATTGTTCAATACAAGCTTGGCTTCAATCCAGCATTTCCTCGCTGAGAAAAGGCGATTGCGAGCATAAAGGGATGCTGGAATTACTGTCTTTTAAGGAAACATCGCACAAGCTTGTTTTCAATCTCTCCTAAATGGATTTAGGCTAAATCAGAAGGCAGACACAGTTTTATTTGATTTTGGTGCAGAAATTGTTAAATACAAGCTTGGCTTCAAAACAGCATTTCCTCGCTGCGAAAAGGTGATTGCGAGCTTGAATTACATGCATTTACTGTGTTTTAAGGAAACATCCCACAAGCTTGTTTATATGTTCTGCTGAGTAGATTTAGGCTAAATAAGAAGGCTGACACAGTTTTATTTTAGTTTGGTGCAGAAATTGTTAAATACAAGCTCTGCTTCAAAACAGCATTTCCTCGTTGCGAAAAGGCGATTGCGAGCATAAAAGGATGCTGGAATCAATGTCTTTTAAGGGAACACCGCACAAGCTTTATTTCAATCTCCTCTAAATGGATTTAGGCTAAATAAAAAGGCAGACACAGTTTTGTTTAAATTTGGTGCAGAAATTGATAAATACAAGCTTGGCTTCAAAAAAGCAGTTTCTCGCTGAGAAAAGGCGATTGTGAGCATAAAAGGATGCTTGAATTACATGCATTTACTGTCTTTTAAAGAAGCATCCCACAAGCTTATTTATATGTTCTGCTGAGTAGATTTAGGCTAAATAAGAAGGCAGACACAGCTTTATTTGAGTTTGGTGCAGAAATTGTTAAATACAAGCTTGGCTCCAAAACAGCATTTTCTCGCTGAGAAAAGGCGATTGCGAGCATAAAAGGATTCTTGAATTACATGCATTTTCTGTCTTTTAATGACACATCCCACAACCTTATTTATATGTTCTGCCGAGTAAATTGAGACTAAATGAGAAGGCAGACACAGTTTTCTTCAAGTTTGGTGCAGAAATTGTTAAATACAAGCTTGGCTTCAAACAGCATTTCCTCATCAAAAGTCGATTATGAGCATAAAAGGATGCTGGAATTACATGCATTTACTGTCTTTTAAGGAAACATCCCACAACCTTATTGATATGTTCTGCTGAGTAAATTTAGGCTAAATAAGAATGCAGACACAGCTTTGTTTGAGTTTGGTGCAGAAATTGTTAAATACAACCTTGGCTCCAAAACAGCTTTTCCTCGCTGAGAAAAGGCGATTGCGAGGATAAAAGGATGCTGGAATTACATGATTTTACTGTCTTTTAATGAAACATCCCATAAGCTTATTTTCAGTCTCTCCTGGGTGGATTTAGGCTAAATAAGTAGGCAGACACAGTTTTATTTGAGTTTGGTGCAGAAATTGTTAAATACAAACTTGGCTCCAAAACAGCATTTTCTCACAGAGAAAAGGCGATTGAGCATAAAAGGATGCTTGAATTACATGCATTTACTGTCTTTTAAGGCAACATCCCACAAGCTTGTTTATATGTTCTGCTGAGTAGATTTAGGCTAAATAAGAAGGCAGACACAGTTTTATTTGAGTTTGGTGCAGAAATTGTTACATACAAGCTTGGCTTCAAAACTGCATTTCCACGCTGGGAAAATGCGATTGCGAGCATAAAAGGATGCTTGAATTACATGCATTTACTGTCTTTTAAGGAAACATCCCACAAGCTTATTTTCAGTCTCTCCTGAGTGGATTTAGGCTAAATAATAAGGCAGACACAGTTTTATTTGAGTTTGGTGCAGAAATTGTTCAATACAAGCTTGGCTTCAATCCAGCATTTCCTCGCTGCGAAAAGGCGATTGCGAGCATAAAGGGATGCTGGAATTACTGTCTTTTAAGGAAACATCGCACAAGCTTGTTTTCAATCTCTCCTAAATGGATTTAGGCTAAATCAGAAGGCAGACACAGTTTTATTTGATTTTGGTGCAGAAATTGTTAAATACAAGCTTGGCTTCAAAACAGCATTTCCTCGCTGCGAAAAGGTGATTGCGAGCTTGAATTACATGCATTTACTGTGTTTTAAGGAAACATCCCACAAGCTTGTTTATATGTTCTGCTGAGTAGATTTAGGCTAAATAAGAAGGCTGACACAGTTTTATTTTAGTTTGGTGCAGAAATTGTTAAATACAAGCTTGGCTTCAAAACAGCATTTCCTCGTTGCGAAAAGGCGATTGCGAGCATAAAAGGATGCTTGAATTACATGCATTTAGTGTCTTTTAAGGAAACATCCCATAAGCTTATTTTCAGTCTCTCCTGGGTGGATTTAGGCTAAATAAGAAGGCAGACACAGTTTTATTTGAGTTTGGTCAGACATGATTAAATACAAGCTTGGCTTCAAAACAGCTTTTCTTCGCTGAGAAAAGGCGATTGCGAGCATAAAAGGTTGCTGGAATCACTGTCCTCGCAAAAGCTTACTATCAGTCTCTCCTGAGTGGATTTAGGCTAAATAATAAGGCAGACACAGTTTTATTTGAGTTTGGTGCAGAAATTGTTAAATACAAGCTTGGCTTCAAAAAAGCATTTCCTCACTGAGAAAAGACGATTGCGAGCATAAAAGGTTGCTGGAATTACTATCTTTTAATGAAACATCCCATAAGCTTATTTTCAGTCTCTCCTGGGTGGAATGAGGCTAAATAAGAAGGCAGACACAGTTTTATTTTAGTTTGGTGCAGAAATTGTTAAATACAAGCTTGGCTTCAAAACAGCATTTCCTCGCTGCGAAAAGGCGATTGCGAGCATAAAAGGATGCTGGAATTACTGTCTTTTAAGGAAACCTCGCTCAAGTTTATTTCCAATCTCTCCTGGGTGGATTTAGGCTAAATAAGTAGGCAGACTCAGTTTTATTTGAGTTTGGTGCAGAAATTGTTAAATACAAACTTGGCTCCAAAACAGTATTTTCTCGCTGAGAAAAGGCGATTGCGAGCATAAAAGGATGCTTGAATTACATGCATTTACTGTCTTTTAAGGCAACATCCCACAAGTTTGTTTATATGTTCTGCTGAGTAGATTTAGGCTAAATAAGAAGGCTGACACAGTTTTATTTGAGTTTGGTGCAGAAATTGTTAAATACAAGCTTGGCTTAAAAACTGCATTTCCACGCTGGGAAAATGCGATTGCGAGCATAAAAGGATGCTTGAATTACATACATTTATTGTCTTTTAAGGAAACATCTCACAAGCTTATTTTCAGTCTCTCCTGGGTATATTTAGGCTAAATAAGAAGGCTGACACAGTTTTATTTAAGTTTGGTCAGACATGGTTAAATACAAGCTTTGCTTCAAAACAGCATTTCCTCGCTTCGAAAAGGCGATTTCGAGAATAAAAGGTTGCTGGAATTACTGTCTTTTGAGGAAACCTCGCACAAGCTTATTATCAGTCTCTCCTGTGTGGATTTAGGCTAAATAAAAGGGCAGACACAGTTTTGTTTAAATTTGGGGCAGAAATTGATAAATACAAGCTTGGCTTCAAAACAGCATTTCCTCGCTGAGAAAAGGCGATTGCGAGCATAAAAGGATGCTGGAATCAATGTCTTTTAAGGAAACATCGCACAAGCTTTATTTTAATCTCCTCTAATTGGATTTAGGCTAAATAAGAAGGCAGACACAGTTTTCTTCGAGTTTGGTGCAGAAATTGATAAATACAAGCTTGGCTTCAAAAAAGCATTTTCACGCTGAGAAAAGGGCGATTGTGAGCATAAAGGATGCTTGAATTACATGCATTTACTGTCTTTTAAAGAAGCATCCCACAAGCTTATTGATATGTTCTGCTGAGTAGATTTAGGCTAAATAAGAAGGCAGACACAACTTTATTTGAGTTTGGTGCAGAAATTGTTAAATACAAGCTTGGCTTCAAAACAGCATTTCCTCGCTGAGAAAAGGCGATTGCGAGCATAAAAGGATGCTGGAATCAATGTCTTTTAATGAAAAATCCCACAAGCTTATTTTCAGTCTCTCCTGAGTGGATTTAGGCTTAATATGAAGGCAGACACAGTTTTATTTGAGTTTGGTGCAGAAATTGTTAAATACAAGCTTGGCTTCAAAACAGCATTCTCGCTGCGAAAAGGCGATTGCGAGGATAAAAGGATACTTGAATAACATGCATTTACTGTCTTTTAAGGAAACATCCCACAACCTTATTGATATGTTCTGCCGAGTAGATTGAGGCTAAATAAGAAGGCAGACACAGTTTTCTTCGAGTTTGGTGCAGAAATTGTTAAATACAAGCTTGGCTTCAAAACAGCATTTCCTCGCTGAGAAAAGTCGATTGCAAGCATAAAAGGATGCTTGAATTACATGCATTTACTGTCTTTTAAGGAAACATCGCACAAGCTTGTTTTCAATCTCTCCTGAGTGGATTTATGCTAAATAATAAGGCAGACACAGTTTTATATGAGTTTGGTGCAGAAATTTTTAAATACAAGCTTGGCTTCAAAACAGCATTTCCTCGCTGAGAAAAAGCGATTGGGAGCATAAAAGGAATTCTGGAATTACTGTCTTTTAAGGAAACATCGTGTAGCTGAGCCAAGTCCAAGTTTTTTTTATTTATTATGAACATTCTCAAAACTTGAACATTTCAGTTATTTTAATTCCTCAGATGGAGATGACTTTTATTTTGTGATTTTAAATTGAAGTATATATTTTCTTTTATATATAAGTATATAGTTCCTACCTATTGTTGTAGTAAGGGGGACCCTAAATAGTGCGACGCATCATAGACGCACATGCAGCGTCCAGCTAATTCCTGAGACATGCTGCGCGACACCGTGAGTGGTAAGGTGCGTCTTGACGCTCTTCAATCCTTCGTGCATATTAATCCCATTAAAAGTTGCATGTTTTTGTTGGAAGTGTGTGCAAATTGATTATGTGTATAATTCCGACATGCTTGAGGTTGTGAATACTTAAAGTTACCGCACAAAGACCGAGTTTTGTTAAGTTTATTCTGACCGTGATCGGGCCTCATTAGCATGCGGCTGTCTGGTCTGCTGTAGGAAACGGAGGAGAGAGTCTGTCTGCGTGTGCACTGACCCCCTCATACTACTCTGTTGCAGGTATGTTACATTGCTATATGCATTTGTCTTCGATTCTGGCGCTATTGGTGTATATTTGCCATAATGTTTTGGCTTTGAGATATTGTATTTATTTTCATATAAGTGTACATCTTTCTTTATGATATGTTGCACATCCCTTTTGCTTGTGATTTGTAATCCATTGTATGGATTTCAGTATTTAATTTTATTTCAATTTTACTAATTATTTTGAGTAATTTAATTTTGTGCTCATATCAGGGATTATACTTTTTTAGTTTAAATAGTGCGACGCATCACAGACGCACATGCAGCGTCCAGCTAATTCCTGAGACATGCTGCGCGACACCGTGAGTGGAAACGGAGGAGAGAGTCTGTCTGCGTGTGCACTGACCCCCTCATACTACTCTGTTGCAGAATAAAGTCTGAATCCACAGTACTGGTGTGTTGAGATTTCTTCGGACAATCTTGAGGCTGCTACATAAAACTGGTGCCGTGACCCGGATCCACTGATCTGCCACTGCAGATCGCCGAGGTTGAGCTGTGCGCTTGTGACATCGAGGGATACCAAGCTGATGAACATGTGGATCTTTTGAGCTGCTCAAGTAATTTCTGAAGTCTTGAAAGCTTATAGTGGCATAACTTGTAATATTTCACAACTAGATAACCTCTATTGTATTCTTTTCAATGTGAGATATGGCAGGTAGGGCTCAGCATACCTTTAATACTTCTACACCAGCTGTGGGTAGAGGGAGGGGTTCGTTTAATATTGATACAACTGCAGGCAGGAGACCAGTATTAGCTTTTGATGAACCTCTTGAATTAGGAAATGTAATAGACATGCCTGCCCTTGAGTCCCAGTTCTCCACCCCTGTTACAGAAAACGATAATACTGTACAGCACTTACGTGTGTTAATCAGTGAGTTAGGAAGTCAGATAGGGGAATCCATAGCCAGTCAACTATTAGCTAGCCAGTCCCCACTCACACCAAGTCGGCTACCACCTGCCACACCAGAAAGGGTTGAGACACCTGACACAACCTTGAACCTGTCCAGAGTGAACCTGCTGGTGAAGCCAGACACCAAAGAGCCCCCTGCCTTCCGAGGTGACGGGACAGACAAGTATTCCATCCAGGAATGGATCGAGCTGATGGATGTGTACTTGCATAAAAAAGGGCTCTCAGACGATGAACAAAAAGAGGAGATCCGGAACCACCTCCTTGGCAGAGCTCGAAGTATAGTTAAAGTGGGACTGAAAAGTAACAACTCACCCAGCTCTGAGGTAATCTATGCCATATTGAGACACTATTTCAGCGAGAGCCCTGGCTCAAGTTTACCACTGGCTGATTTTTATGCCACCTATCCAATGGCTAAAGAAACACCAGTAGATTACTGGGTCAGACTGAACACAACCGCTGAGGCTGCTGATAGACACTTACAGCGCCAAGGTAGCAAAATGGACAATATGGATGCAGAGATAGCCATGATGTTTGTCCGAAATTGCCCTGACCCTAGTCTTGCCTGCGTGTTTAGGTGTAAACCTATAAGCAAGTGGTCACTCACAGAAGTACAAGAGGCCATAGATGAACATCAGAGGGAGTACCAAGCTAAAAGACTAAGCATAGCTAATGCACATGTTGTTCAAGTGACGCCTGCTGTAACAAGTAGCAGTTCTCCAGAACCAGAACCTGTGTGTGCTCATCTAAATACAGCTGTATGTGCCCCAGCTAACCCAATCAAGTCGAGTGAGGCAGTCGTCTCAGAATCAAATGCTCTGGAGCGGGTGCTCAGCATGCTAGAGAGAGTGTTAGAGCGTACAAGTCAGGTCACTCATGCTACCTCCAGACCTCATTTTTCACCCTCAGCACGTTTCCCCCAGTGTAAAGTCTGTGGTGATGGCTCTCACTCAACAAGAACGCACTGTATGAGGGAGAAGAGGTGCTTAACCTGTTTAGAAATAGGACATCAGCGAAGAGACTGTCCTAAAATTACTGTTGTGCAGCATGCAAACTCACCAGACCAGGGAAACTAAGTTACTCACCCTGTGGAGGGGACAGTGTGAGTGACCATGTTGAAACCCTCACCCCTGATGAAGACTTGTAATCTGTGTATGTGAGGAGTCTGAAGTCCGCACCACCCGGAACTGCTGTGGTGTTCCAGAACACTATTAGGCTTGAGAGAGCGGATAGTCTGTTCTATACTAATGCACGAGTCAATGGTAAAGTGTCATTACAGGCACTACTGGACACTGGATCAATGGCCTGCACCATCAGTGAAGAAGCTGAGCAGATGTTGAAGGACGCAGGGTTTACATCAGAGCCTGAGGATACTCACATTGATATTGTGCTTGTAGGCTGTGGTGGAGTTCAGGTTCGGCCCAAGTGTGTCTATAACTTGGAAATGGAAGTGTATGAATGTATATTCAGTGTGCCTGTTTTGGTGGTTCCTGGCCAAAAAGATAAGCTCATCTTAGGCACAAATGCTATTAAACACCTCCTGAGACAGTTCAAGCAGTCTTCTCAATTCTGGCGTGTTCTGAGCAAACCTGAGTCTGCAGAAGTGCCTGAGATAATGCAATTTGTCAGCATGTTGTCTGGTATGAATAGGTGGAGAGGTGAAACAATCCCAGAAGTCATTGGGACCGCCAAGCTGACTCAAGCAGTGACACTTCAACCAAGGCAGGAGCACCTGGTTTGGGCTAAACTACCCGCAGCTTCACCGCTTTCAGAGGGCAGTGCCATCCTTATTGAGCCATCTAAGACACAGATTCACAAGAAAAACATCATCGTCTGCAGATCTGTATCTTCCATGAGTGGTGATAGGTGGGTCCCAGTCAGAATTTTAAATACCTCTGAGAAGCCCCTCACCTTGAAGCGCAACACTAACATTGCAGATGTGTCTCCCTGCATAGCTGTTGAGGATTTGGATGGGTGTACGGGCCATGCACCAGCAAAAAAAATCGAGCTCCAGACTCAGACATCTTGTGATGAAACAACTGGAAAACTGGATGAACCCAACTGCTCCAGTTTCCATGACAGCCTGAGCAACATTGGATTGGAGGACCTGGACATCGACTCTTGTGAGGTGTCCAATCACTGGAAATTGCAATTGTTACAGCTGGTGCAAAAGTATGAGGATGTCTTCTCGAAGAGTAAGCTTGACTGTGGGACAGCTAAAGACTTTGTTCACCGTATACATCTGTCTGACGACCGACCATTTAGACTTCCATACAGGCGTGTTCCACCAGGGCAGTATCACCAACTCAGGCGAGTACTTACAGAGATGGAAGAGCGGCAGATCATCCGTAAGTCTAACAGTGAGTGGGCTTCTCCACTGGTGCTTGTTTGGAAAAAGAATGGTGATCTCAGGATATGTATAGACTATCGCTGGCTGAATGCACGCACACTCAAGGATGCACATCCTCTGCCTCACCAGTCTGACTGTCTGGCTGCCCTGGGGGGCAACGCCATATTCAGTGCCATGGACCTCACCTCTGGCTTCTACAACATCGCCATGGCGGAGGAGCACAAAAAACTCACAGCCTTCACTACACCAATGGGTCTCTATGAGTTTAACAGGCTCCCACAAGGTCTTTGCAACAGCCCAGCAAGCTTTATGCGTCTCATGATGGGTATATTTGGAGACCAGAATTTCCTGACCCTGCTCTGTTACTTAGATGATGTGCTCGTGTATGCCCCTAATGAAGCTGAAGCCCTCAGGAGATTGGGCATGGTTTTCGACAGGCTACGTGCTCATGGACTAAAACTAGCCCCTAAAAAATGTCAGTTACTTAGAAGAACTGTGAGGTTTTTAGGCCATATTGTAGATGAGAATGGGGTCGCAACTGACCCCGATAAAGTCAAGGCTATTGCTGCTATGACAGAGACTGACCTCATGATGGAGGATGGCATAACACCATCACAAAAAAGATCAGGTCATTCCTAGGCATGGTTATGTACTATCAGCAGTTCATACAGAGCTGTTCCAGCATTGCTAAGCCCTTGTTTGCCTTAACTGCTGCGCCCAAAGGGAATAAAAAGAACCTGCGAGGCGCCGCTTCATTCAGGAAATTGCACCCAAGTGACTGGGGAAAAGAGCAGCGCAATTCCTTTGAAGAGTTAAAGGCTGCTCTTCTGGACTCTGTTGTCCTTGCACATCCTGATTTCAGCCAACCATTCATCCTGTCCACAGATGCCTCACTGGATGGGTTAGGCGCTGTGTTATCCCAAGTTCGGGAGGGGGAGAGCAAGGCACGTCCTATTGCTTTTGCCAGCAAGGCCCTCACTCGTGCTCAGAGCAATTATCCCGCACACCGCTTGGAGTTTCTGGCACTAAAATGGTCCATTTGTGATAAATTTAGCCACTGGCTAAAAGGTCATGGCTTCACTGTCTGGACAGACAATAACCCACTAACCTACTTGCTGACTAAGCCTAAACTTGATGCATGTGAGCAGAGATGGGTGGCCAAACTGTCCCCATATAACTTCAGCATCAAATATATACCAGGAAGTAAGAACGTTGTAGCAGATGCTCTGAGCAGGAAACCTTTTATCCAGAGCCGTGTCTGTCAGAGACTCATCAAGGAACCATATGAGGCGTTGTTGGAGGAGTCGGAACAGATTAGAGGGGATGCTGTCCAGGAAGCATTCAGAATCAGTGCCAACAACATTGACTGCTCATTCCCATCTGGGAGTTTTGAACATTGCTCCATGACAAATAGTGAGGTGTCAGCTGTACTATCAGGTCATGTGGAGTGGGACCAAGGTTCCCACCAGAGGGTGATAACTTGGTTGGCTCAAGACTTGGAGCAAATAGTCCCACCTGTTCAAAGTGCTTTGCCTGTTTTCTCACTCCAAGAACTCCAGGATGAGCAGAGAAATGATGCTATGCTATCCCAAGTTATTTCATTTGTTGCCCGAGGGAGACGTCCATCAAGAAGGGAGAGAGCTGGGCTCCCCTTGAAAGTCATTAAAGCCCTAAAACAATGGGAAAAACTGAAAATGCTCGATGGCATTCTGTACAGAGTGTGCAAGGATTCACTGACTGGAAAAAGACGCCACCAGTGTGTGACGCCTACCTCTTTAGTTGGCCGTGTTTTGCGTGGAGTCCACGATGATGCTGGCCACCAGGGTCAGAGCAGAACACTCTACTTGGTTAGACAGAGGTTCTTCTGGGTCACAATGGAACATGATGTTCGAGAATATGTGAAGTGCTGTAAACGCTGTGTAGGGTTAGGGCAGAGCCCCTCTGGAGAGCATCAGAACAACATGCCCCCTCGAACTGGTTTGTCTGGATTTTTGGGCAGCAGAGGATTCCAAAGGAAGGAGTGTGGATGTGTTGGTGGTGACAGACCACTTCACCAAAATGGCTCATGCTTTCCACTGCTCAGACCAGTCAGCAAAACAAGTCGCTCGCCAGCTCTGGGATAGGTACTTTTGTGTTTATGGGTTTCCCCAAAGAATCCATTCAGATCAAGGAGCAAACTTTGAGAGCCAGCTGATCCACGAACTGTTACAGGTGGCAGGTGTGAGAAAGTCCAGGACAACACCCTATCACCCCATGGGGAATGGCAACACTGAGCGGTTTAACAGAACTTTAGGGAACATGATAAGGGCCTTACCCCCCAGGGATAAGAGCAGATGGCCGCAGATGCTGCAGACACTGACTTTGGCATATAACTGTACGGCTCATGAGTCAACTGGTTATGCACCTTTCTATTTGATGTATGGGCGAGTTCCTAGACTGCCAGTGGATGTCATGTTCCAAAATGTGGAACGAAACAACGATGTCATGGACTACGACATCTATGTAAAGAGAATGAAGGACGATCTTAGGGAAGCACTCACTTTGGCACAAACCAATGCCGAATCTAGTCAGAGGCATCAGGCAGAAGTGTACAATGTAAGAACAAAAGGCGCAGACATTGAAGAGGGAGATCGGGTTCTCTTGGCAAACAAGGGTGAACGTGGCCGCAAAAAATTAGCTGACAGGTGGAGTTCTACAATCTACACTGTGGTCTTTAAGGACTCAAGGTGCCATACTTACCGCATCAGGAACACAGCTAATGGACAGGAGAGAGTTGTTCACAGGAACCTGCTCTTGCAAGCTAGTTTCTTACCAGTGGAGACTGAGGAGGAAGTGGAGCCTTCTTACGATAGTGACACTGAAACAAACCAGGATCACGATAAAACAAGTGAGATGTCTGGTGCTACTGATTCAGCTCTTGATCCGAGAGAGCGCACTGCCAGTTGGGTGGCGCAAACTACCCCATCAGTAATTACATTGCAAAGTGAGTGTGAACGTTCACAGGTGCATTGTGACAGTGTTGCCCCAGCAGTTGAAAGTCTGAATGCAAGTAACGGCATTTCTGCTGTTGAGACGGAAAGTTTTGAAATGGAGGCAAGTGTGGATTGTAACAGTGTAGTGGATGGTGAGCAAGATGGAGAAGAACCAGACTCGACCAATGCTCATTGCAGGGACCAACTTGTCAGGAGAACAGTGACTGAAAACGCTGCAAGGCACAGTGGAGAAGGGAACACAGCTGGACCCATCAGAACAAGAGTAGGCAGGGTAGTAAGACCAGTCAATAGGTTGATCCAGAACATGACGCAGAGAAGCACACAAACAAGAGATATGGTCAGGGGGTTAACTAAAGCTTTATTTTTGTAATCAATACTTAGTTATACAGGGCGGCCTAAGTTAACTACGGACATAGGTGGGCTTTTGAACAAGCAAAGGAATAACAGTCATTCTTTTATTCGTCTGAATGAGATTGTGTATAAGGCACTGTCTATAGCAAGTGGACAGAAGGAGTTTGGCCAATTTCTTCTTGACACTTTCCCTTTTGGTTGGGAGGCATTTTGTTGCATACTGAGGTGTACTGTGATGTATTATATAAGCACTAAGATATGTCCTGTTTATGCTGATTCCGAATTGAGTTGGTAATCTATATTAGAACTGTTTTGAGAAGTTCAGGGGGGTGTATGTAGCTGAGCCAAGTCGTCTTTTTTTTTATTTATTATGAACATTCTCAAAACTTGAATATTTCAGTTATTTTAATTCCTCAGATGGAGATGACTTTTATTTTGTGATTTTAAATTGAAGTATATATTTTCTTTTATATATAAGTATATAGTTCCTACCTATTGTTGTAGTAAGGGGGACCCTAAATAGTGCGACGCATCACAGACGCACATGCAGCGTCCAGCTAATTCCTGAGACATGCTGCGCGACACCGTGAGTGGTAAGGTGCGTCTTGACGCTCTTCAATCCTTCGTGCATATTAATCCCATTAAAAGTTGCATGTTTTTGTTGGAAGTGTGTGCAAATTGATTATGTGTATAATTCCGACATGCTTGAGGTTGTGAATACTTAAAGTTACCGCACAAAGACCGAGTTTTGTTAAGTTTATTCTGACCGTGATCGGGCCTCATTAGCATGCGGCTGTCTGGTCTGCTGTAGGAAACGGAGGAGAGAGTCTGTCTGCGTGTGCACTGACCCCCTCATACTACTCTGTTGCAGGTATGTTACATTGCTATATGCATTTGTCTTCGATTCTGGCGCTATTGGTGTATATTTGCCATAATGTTTTGGCTTTGAGATATTGTATTTATTTTCATTGAAGTGTACATCTTTCTTTATGATATGTTGCACATCCCTTTTGCTTGTGATTTGTAATCCATTGTATGGATTTCAGTATTTAATTTTATTTCAATTTTACTAATTATTTTGAGTAATTTAATTTTGTGCTCATATCAGGGATTATACTTTTTTAGTTTAAATAGTGCGACGCATCACAGATGCACATGCAGCGTCCAACTATTTCCTGAGACATGTTGCGCGACACCGTGAGTGGAAACGGAGGAGAGAGTCTGTGTGCGTGTGCACTGACCCCCTCATACTACTCTGTTGCAGAATAAAGTCTGAATCCACAGTACTGGTGTGTTGAGATTTCTTCGGACAATCTTAAGGCTGCTACAATCGCACAAGCTTGTTTTCAATCTCTCCTAAATGGATTTAGGCTAAATAAGAAGGCAGACACAGTTTTGTTTAAATTTGGTGCAGAAATTGTTAAATACAAACTTGGCTCCAAAACAGCATTTTCTCGCTGAGAAAAGGCGATTGCGAGCATAAAAGGATTCTTGAATTACATGCATTTACTGTCTTTTAATGAAACATCCCACAAGCTTATTTTCAGTCTCTCCTGGGTGGATTTAGGCTAAATAAGAAGGCAGACACAGTTTTATTTAAATTTGGTGCAGAAATTGATAAATACAAGCTTGGCTTCAAAAAAGCATTTTCTCTCTGAGAAAAGGCGATTGTGAGCATGAAAGGATGCTTGAATTACATGCATTTACTGTCTTTTAAAGAAGCATCCCACAAGCTTATTTATATGTTCTGCTGAATAGATTTAGGCTAAATAAGAAGGCACACACAGTTTTATTTGAGTTTGGTGCAGAAATTGTTAAATACAAGCTTGGCTTCAAAACAGTATTTCCTCGCTGAGAAAAGGCGATTGCGAGAATAAAAGGATGCTGGAATTACATGCATTTACTGTCTTTTAAAGAAGCATCCCACAAGCTTATTTATATGTTCTGCTGAATAGATTTAGGCTAAATAAGAAGGCACACACAGTTTTATTTGAGATTGGTGCAGAAATTGTTAAATACAAGCTTGGCTTCAAAACAGTATTTCCTCGCTGAGAAAAGGCGATTGCGAGAATAAAAGGATGCTGGAATTACATGCATTTACTGTCTTTTAAGGAAACATCCCACAACCGTATTTATATGTTCTGCCGAGTAGATTTAGGCTAAATAAGAAGGCAGACACAGTTTTATTTGAGTTTGGTGCAGAAATTGTTAAATACAAACTTGGCTCCAAAACAGCATTTTCTCACTGAGAAAAGGCGATTGCGAGCATAAAAGGATTCTTGAATTACATGCATTTACTGTCTTTTAATGAAAAATCCCACAAGCTTATTTTCAGTCTCTCCTGAGTGGATTTAGGCTAAATAAGAAGGCTGGCACAGTTTTATTTAAGTTTGGTCAGACATGGTTAAATACAAGCTTGGCTTCAAAACAGTATTTCCTCGCTGCGAAAAGGCGATTGCGAGCATGAAAGGATGCTTGAATTACATGCATTTACTCTCTTTTAAAGAAGCATCCCACAAGCTTATTTATATGTTCTGCTGAGTAGATTTAGGCTAAATAATAAGGCAGACACAGTTTTATTTGAGTTTGGTGCAGAAATTGTTAAATACAAGCTTGGCTTCAAAACAGAAAAAGGCGATTGCGAGCAAAAAATGTTGCTGGAATTACTGTCTTTTAATGAAACATCCCATAAGCTTATTTTCAGTCTCTCCTGGGTGGATTTAGGCTAAATAAGAAGGCAGACACAGTTTTATTAAAGTTTGGTCAGACATGGTTAAATACAAGCTTGGCTTCAAAACAGCATTTTCACGCTGAGAAAAGGCGATTGTGAGCATAAAAGGATGCTTGAATTACATGCATTTACTGTCTTTTAAAGAAGCATCCCACAAGCTTATTGATATGTTCTGCTGAGTAGATTTAGGCTAAATAAGAAGGCAGACACAACTTTATTTGAGTTTGGTGCAGAAATTGTTAAATACAAGCTTGGCTCCAAAACAGCATTTTCTCGCTGAGAAAAGGCGATTGCGAGCATAAAAGGATTCTTGAATTACATGCATTTTCTGTCTTTTAAGGAAACATCCCACAAGTTTATTTTCAGTCTCTCCTGAGTGGATTTAGGCTAAATAAGAAGGCAGACACAGTTTTGTTTAAATTTGGTGCAGAAATTGATAAATACAAGCTTTGCTTCAAAAAAGCATTTTCTCGCTGAGAAAAGGCGATTGCAAGCATAAAAGGATGCTGGAATTACATGCATTTTCTGTCTTTTAAGGAAACATCCCACAAGCTTATTTTCAGTCTCTCCTGAGTGGATTTAGGCTAAATAATAAGGCAGACACAGTTTTATTTGAGTTTGGTGCAGAAATTGTTAAATACAAGCTTGCCTTCAAAACAGAATTTCCTCGCTGAGAAAAGGCGATTGCGAGCAAAAAAGGTTGCTGGAATTACTGTCTTTTAATGAAACATCCCATAAGCTTATTTTTAGTCTCTCCTGGGTGGATTTAGGCTAAATAAAAGGGAAGACACAGTTTTATTTGAGTTTGGTGCAGAAATTGTTAAATACAAGCTTGGCTTCAAAACAGAAAAAGGCGATTGCGGGCAAAAAATGTTGCTGGAATTACTGTCTTTTAATGAAACATCCCATAAGCTTATTTTCAGTCTCTCCTGGGTGGATTTAGGCTAAATAAGAAGGCTGACACAGTTTTATTTGAGTTTGCTGCAGAAATTGTTACATACAAGCTTGGCTTCAAAACAGCATTTCCTCGCTTCGAAAAGGCGATTGCGAGCATAAAAGGTTGCTGGAATTACTGTCTTTTGAGGAAACCTCGCACAAACTTATTATCAGTCTCTCCTGGGTGGATTTAGGCTAAATAAAAGGGCAGACACAGTTTTGTTTAAATTTGGTGCAGAAATTGATAAATACAAGCTTGGCTTCAAAAAAGCATTTTCTCTCTGAGAAAAGGCGATTGTGAGCATGAAAGGATGCTTGAATTACATGCATTTACTGTCTTTTAAAGAAGCATCCCACAAGCTTATTTATATGTTCTGCTGAATAGATTTAGGCTAAATAAGAAGGCACACACAGTTTTATTTGAGTTTGGTTCAGAAATTGTTAAATACAAGCTTGGCTTCATAACAGTATTTCCTCGCTGAGAAAAGGCGATTGCGAGAATAAAAGGATGCTGGAATTACATGCATTTACTGTCTTTTAAGGAAACATCCCACAACCTTATTTATATGTTCTGCGGAGTAGATTTAGGCTAAATAAGAAGGCAGACACAGTTTTATTTGAGTTTGGTGCAGAAATTGTTAAATACAAGCTTGGCTTCAAAACAGTATTTCCTCGCTGAGAAAAGGCGATTGCGAGCATAAAAGGATTCTTGAATTACATGCATTTACTGTCTTTTAATGAAAAATCCCACAAGCTTATTTTCAGTCTCTCCTGGGTGGATTTAGGCTAAATAAGTAGGCAGACACAGTTTTATTTGAGTTTGTTGCAGAAATTGTTAAATACAAACTTGGCTTCAAAACAGTATTTCCTCGCTGCGAAAAGGCGATTGCGAGCATGAAAGGATGCTTGAATTACATGCATTTACTGTCTTTTAAAGAAGCATCCCACAAGCTTATTTTTATGTTCTGCTGAGTAGATTTAGGCTAAATAATAAGGCAGACACAGTTTTATTTGAGTTTGGTGCAGAAATTGTTAAATAAAAGCTTGGCTTCAAAACAGAAAAAGGCGATTGCGGGCAAAAGATGTTGCTGGAATTACTGTCTTTTAATGAAACATCCCATACGCTTATTTTCAGTCTCTCCTGGGTGGATTTAGGCTAAATAAGAAGGCTGACACAGTTTTATTTAAGTTTGGTCAGACATGGTTAAATACAAGTTGGCTTCAAAACAGCATTTCCTCGCTGAGAAAAGGCGATTGCGAGCATAAAAGGTTGCTGGAATTATTGTCTTTTGAGGAAACCTCGCACAAGTTTATTTCCAGTCTCTCCTGGGTGGATTTAGGCTAAATAAGTAGGCTGACACAGTTTTATTTGAGTTTGGTGCAGAAATTATTAAATACAAACTTGGCTCCAAAACAGCATTTTCTCACTGAGAAAAGGCGATTGCGAGCATAAAAGGATTCTTGAATTACATGCATTTACTGTCTTTTAATGAAAAATCCCACAAGCTTATTTTCAGTCTCTCCTGAGTGGATTTAGGCTAAATAAGAAGGCTGACACAGTTTTATTTAAGTTTGGTCAGACATGGTTAAATACAAGTTGGCTTCAAAACAGTATTTCCTCGCTGCGAAAATGGCGATTGCGAGCATGAAAGGATGCTTGAATTACATGCATTTACTGTCTTTTAAAGAAGCATCCCACAAGCTTATTTTCAGTCTCTCCTGGGTGGATTTAGGCTAAATAAGAAGGCAGACACAGTTTTATTTGAGTTTGGTGCAGAAATTGTTAAATACAAGCTTGCCTTCAAAACAGAATTTCCTCGCTGAGAAAAGTGATTGCGAGCAAAAATGGTTGCTGGAATTACTGTCTTTTAATGAAACATCCCATAAGCTTATTTTCAGTCTCTCCTGGGTGGATTTAGGCTAAATAAAAGGGAAGACACAGTTTTCTTCGAGTTCGGTGCAGAAATTGTTAAATACAAGCTTGGCTCCAAAACAGCATTTTCTTGCTGAGAAAAGGCCATTGCGAGCATAAAAGGATTCGTGAATTACACGCATTTACTGTCTTTTAAGGAAACATCCCACAAGCTTATTTATATGTTCTGCTGAGTAGATTTAGGCTAAATAAGAAGGCAGACACAGTTTTATTTGAGTTTGGTGCAGAAATTGTTAAATACAAGCTTGACTTCAAAACAGAAAAAGGCGATTGCGAGCAAAAAATGTTGCTGGAATTACTGTCTTTTAATGAAACATCCCATAACCTTATTTTCAGTCTCTCCTGGGTGGATTTAGGCTAAATAAGAAGGCAGACACAGTTTTATTTAAGTTTGGTCAGACATGGTTAAATACAAGCTTGGCTTCAAAACAGCATTTCCTCGCTGAGAAAAGGCGATTGCGAGCATAAAAGGTTGCTGGAATTACTGTCTTTTGAGGAAACCTCGCACAAGTTTATTTCCAGTCTCTCCTGGGTGGATTTAGGCTAAATAAGTAGGCAGACACAGTTTTATTTGAGTTTGGTGCAGAAATTGTTAAATACAAACTTGGCTCCAAAACAGCATTTTCTCACTGAGAAAAGGCGATTGCGAGCATAAAAGGATTCTTGAATTACATGCATTTACTGTCTTTTAATGAAAAATCCCACAAGCTTATTTTCAGTCTCTCCTGAGTGGATTTAGGCTAAATAAGAAGGCAGACACAGTTTTATTTAAGTTTGGTCAGGTTAAATACAAGCTTGGCTTCAAAACAGCATTTCCTCGCTTCGAAAAGGCGATTGCGAGCATAAAAGAATCCTGGAATTACTGTCTTTTAAGGAAACCTCGGACAAGCTTATTATCAGTCTCTCCTGGGTGGATTTAGGCTAAATAAAAGGGCAGACACAGTTTTGTTTAAATTTGGTGCAGAAATTGATAAATACAAGCTTGGCTTCAAAAAAGCATTTTCTCTCTGAGAAAAGGCGATTGTGAGCATGAAAGGATGCTTGAATTACATGCATTTACTGTCTTTTAAAGAAGCATCCCACAAGCTTATTTATATGTTCTGCTGAATAGATTTAGGCTAAATAAGAAGGCAGACACAGTTTTATTTAAGTTTGGTCAGACATGGTTAAATACAAGCTTGGCTTCAAAACAGCATTTCCTCGCTGCGAAAAGGCGATTGCGAGCTTGAATTACATGCATTTACTGTCTTTTAAGGAAACATCCCACAAGCTTGTTTATATGTTCTGCTGAGTAGATTTAGGCTAAATAAGAAGGCTGACACAATTTTATTTTAGTTTGGTGCAGAAATTGTTAAATACAAGCTTGGCTTCAAAACAGCATTTCCTCGCTGCGAAAAGGTGATTGCGAGCATAAAAGGATGCTGGAATTACTGTCTTTTGAGGAAACATCGCACAAGCTTGTTTTCAATCTCTCCTGGGTGGATTTAGGCTAAATAAGAGGGCAGACACAGTTTTGTTTAATTTGGTGCAGATATTGTTAAATACAAGCTTGGCTCCAAAACAGCATTTTCTCACTGAGAAAAAGCGATTGCGAGCTTGAATTACATGCATTTACTGTCTTTTAAGGAAACATCCCACAAGCTTATTTTCAGTTTCTCCTGGGTGGATTTACGCTAAATAAGAAGGCAGACACAGTTTTATTTGAGTTTGGTGCAGAAATTGTTAAATACAAGCTTGGCTTCAAAGCAGCATTTCCTTACTGAGAAAAGGCGATTGCAAGCATAAAAGGTTGCTGGAATCACTGTCTTTTGAGGAAACCTCGCACAAGCTTATAATCAGTCTCCCCTGAGTGGATTTAGGCTAAATAATAAGGCAGACACAGTTTTATTTGAGTTTGGTGCAGAAATTGTTAAATACAAGCTTGGCTTCAAAACAGCATTTTCTCGCTGAGAAAAGACGATTGCGAACATAAAAGGATGCTGGAATTACATGAATTTAAAGTCTTCTAAGGAAACATCCCACAAGCTTGTTTATATGTTCTGTTGAGCAGATTTAGGCTAAATAAGTAGGCTGACACAGTTTTATTTAGGTTTGGTCAGACATGGTTAAATACAAGCTTGGCTTCAAAACAGCATTTCCTCACTGAGAAAAGGCGATTGCGAGCATAAACGGTTGCTGGAATTACTGTCTTTTAATGAAACATCCCATAAGGTTATTTTCAGTCTCTCCTGGGTGGATTTAGGCTAAATAAGAAGGCAGACACAGTTTTATTTTAGTTTGGTGCAGAAATTGTTAAATACAAGCTTGGCTTCAAAACAGCATTTCCTCGTTGCGAAAAGGCGATTGCGAGGATAAAAGGATGCTGGAATTACATGCATTTACTGTCTTTTAAGGAAACATCCCACAAGCTTATTTTCAGTCTCTCCTGGGTGGATTTAGGCTAAATAAGAAGGCAGACACAGTTTTATTTGAGTTTGGTCAGACATGATTAAATACAATCTTGGCTTCAAAACAGCTTTTCTTCGCTGAGAAAAGGCGATTGCGAGCATAAAAGGTTGCTGGAATCACTGTCCTCGCAAAAACTTATTATCAGTCTCTCCTGAGTGGATTTAGGCTAAATAATAAGGCAGACACAGTTTTATTTGAGTTTGGTGCAGAAATTGTTAAATACAAGCTTGGCTTCAAAAAAGCATTTCCTCACTGAGAAAAGGCGATTGCGAGCATAAAAGGATTCTTGAATTACATGCATTTACTGTCTTTTAAGGCAACATCCCACAAGCTTGTTTATATGTTCTGCTGAGTGGATTTAGGCTAAATAAGTAGGCAGACACAGTTTTATTTGAGTTTGGTGCAGAAATTGTTAAATACAAACTTGGCTCCAAAACAGCATTTTCTCACTGAGAAAAGGCGATTGCGAGCATAAAAGGATGCTTGAATTACATACATTTATTGTCTTTTAAGGAAACATCTCACAAGCTTATTTTCAGTCTCTCCTGGGTAGATTTAGGCTAAATAAGAAGGCAGACACAGTTTTATTTAAGTTTGGTCAGACATGGTTAAATACAAGCTTGGCTTCAAAACAGCATTTCCTCGCTTCGAAAAGGCGATTGCGAGAATAAAAGGTTGCTGGAATTACTGTCTTTTGAGGAAACCTCGCACAAGCTTATTATCAGTCTCTCCTGTGTGGATTTAGGCTAAATAAAAGGGCAGACACAGTTTTGTTTAAATTTGGTGCAGAAATTGATAAATACAAGCTTGGCTTCAAAACAGCATTTCCTCGCTGAGAAAAGGCGATTGCGAGCATAAAAGGATGCTGGAATCAATGTCTTTTAAGGAAACATCGCACAAGCTTTATTTCAATCTCCTCTAATTGGATTTAGGCTAAATAAGAATGCAGACACAGTTTTATTTGATTTTGCTGCAGAAATTGTTAAATACAAGCTTGGCTTCAAAACAGCTTTTCCTCGCTGAGAAAAGGCGATTGCGAGCATAAAAGGATGCTGGAATTACATGCATTTACTGTCTTTTAAGGAAACAGTCCACAAGCTCATTTTCGGTCTTTCTTGATTGGATTTAGACTAAATAAGAAGGCAGACACAGTTTTTTTTTAGTTTGTTGCAGAAATTGTTAAATACAAGCTTGGCTTCAAAACAGCATTTCCTCACTGAGAAAAAGCGATTGCAAGAATAAAAGGTTGCTGGAATTACTGTCTTTTAATGAAACATCCCATAAGCTTATTTTCAGTCTCTCCTGGGTGGATTTAGGCTAAATAAGAAGGCTGACACATTTTTATTTAAGTTTGGTCAGACATGGTTAAATACAAGCTTGGCTTCAAAACAGCATTTCCTCGCTGTGAAATGGCGATTGCGAGCATAAAAGGTTGCTGGAATTACTGTCTTTTGAGGAAACCTCGCACAAGTTTATTTCCAATCTCTCCTGGGTGGATTTAGGCTAAATAAGTACGCAGACACAGTTTTATTTGAGTTTGGTGCAGAAATTGTTAAATACAAACTTGGCTCCAAAACAGCATTTTCTCATTGAGAAAAGGCAATTGCGAGCATAAAAGGATTCTTGAATTACATGCATTTACTGTCTTTTAAGGCAACATCCCACAAGCTTGTTTATATGTTCTGCTGAGTGGATTTAGGCTAAATAATTAGGCAGACACAGTTTTATTTGAGTTTGGTGCAGAAATTGTTAAATACAAACTTGGCTCCAAAACAGCATTTTCTCACTGAGAAAAGGCGATTGCGAGCATAAAAGGATGCTTGAATTACATACATTTATTGTCTTTTAAGGAAACATCTCACAAGCTAATTTTCAGTCTCTCCTGGGTAGATTTAGGCTAAATAAGAAGGCTGACACAGTTTTATTTAAGTTTGGTCAGACATGGTTAAATACAAGCTTGGCTTCAAAACAGCATTTCCTTGCTTCGAAAAGGCGATTGCGAGAATAAAAGGTTGCTGGAATTACTGTCTTTTAAGGAAACCTCGCACAAGCTTTATTTCAATCTCCTCTAATTGGATTTAGGCTAAATAAGAAGGCAGACACAGTTTTCTTCGAGTTTGGTGCAGAAATTGATAAATACAAGCTTGGCTTCAAAAAAGCATTTTCACGCTGAGAAAAGGCGATTGTGAGCATAAAAGGATGCTTGAATTACATGCATTTACTGTCTTTTAAAGAAGCATCCCACAAGCTTATTGATATGTTCTGCTGAGTAGATTTAGGCTAAATAAGAAGGCAGACACAGTTTTATTTGAGTTTGGTGCAGAAATTGTTAAATACAAGCTTGGCTTCAAAACAGTATTTCCTCGCTGAGAAAAGGCGATTGCGAGAATAAAAGGATGCTGGAATTACATGCATTTACTGTCTTTTAAGGAAACATCCCACAAGCTTATTTATGTGTTCTGCTGAGTAGATTTAGGCTAAATAAGAAGGCTGACACAGTTTTATTTAAGTTTGGTCAGAGATGGTTAAATACAAGCTTGGCTTCAAAGCAGTATTTCCTCGCTGAGAAAAGGCGATTGCGAGCATAAAAGGATGCTGGAATTACTGTCTTTTAATGAAACATCCCACAAGCTTATTTTCAGTCTCTCCTGAGTGGATTTAGGCTAAATAATAAGGCAGACACAGTTTTATTTGAGTTTGGTGCAGAAATTGTTAAATACAAGCTTGGCTTCAAAACAGAATTTCCTCGATGAGAAAAGGCGATTGCGAGCAAAAAAGGTTGCTGGAATTACTGTCTTTTAAGGAAACATCCCATAAGCTTATTTTCAGTTTCTCCTGGGTGGATTTAGGCTAAATAAGAAGGCAGAAACAGTTTTATTTCAGTTTGGTGCAGAAATTGTTAAATACAAGCTTGGCTTCAAAACAGCATTTCCTCGCTGCGAAAAGGCGATTGTGAGCATAAAAGGATGCTTGAATTACATGCATTTACTGTCTTTTAAGGAAACATTCCACAAGCTTATTTATATGTTCTGCTGAGTAGATTTAGGCTAAATAAGAAGGCAGACACAGTTTTATTTGAGTTTGCTGCAGAAATTGTTAAATACAAGCTTGGCTTCAAAACAGCTTTTCCTCGCTGAGAAAAGGCGATTGCGAGCATAAAAGGATGCTGGAATTACATGCATTTACTGTCTTTTAAGGAAACAGTCCACAAACTCATTTTCAGTCTTTCTTAATTGGATTTAGACTAAATAAGAAGGCAGACACAGTTTTTTTTTTAGTTTGTTGCAGAAATTGTTAAATACAAGCTTGGCTTCAAAACAGCATTTTCTCGCTGAGAAAAGGCGATTGTGAGCATAAAAGGATGCTGGAATTACATGCATTTACTGTCTTTTAAGGAAACATCCCACAAGCTTTTTTTCCATCTCTCCTTAGTGGATTTAGGCTAAATAAGAAGGCAGACACAGTTTTATTTAAGTTTGGTCAGACATGGTTAAATACAAGCTTAGCTTCAAAACAGCATTTCCTCGCTGAGAAAAGGCGATTGCGAGCATAAAAGGATGCTGGAATTACATGCATTTACTGTCTTTTAATGAAACATCCCATAACCTTATTTATATGTTCTGCTGAGTAGATTTAGACTAAATAAGAAGGTAGACACAGCTTTATTTGAGTTTGGTGCAGAAATTGTTAAATACAAGCTCGGCTTCAATACAGCATTTCCTCGATGCGAAAAGGCGATTGCGAGCTTGAATTACATGCATTTACTGTCTTTTAAGGAAACATCGCACAAGCTTGTTTTCAATCTCTCCTAAATGGATTTAGGCTAAATCATAAGGCAGACACAGTTTTATTTGAGTTTGGTGCAGAAATTGTTAAATACAAGCTTGGCTTCAAAACAGCATTTCCTCGCTGAGAAAAGGCGATTGCGAGCTTGAATTACATGCATTTACTGTCTTTTAAGGAAACATCCCACAAGCTTGTTTATATGTTCTGCTGAGTAGATTTAGGCTAAATAAGAAGGCTGACACAGTTTTATTTAAGTTTGGTCAGACATGGTTAAATACAAGCTTGGCTTCAAAACAGCATTTCCTCACTGAGAAAAGGCGACTGCGAGCATAAAAGGTTGCTGGAATTACTGTCTTTTAATGAAACAGACCATAAGCTTATTTTCAGTCTCTCCTGGGTGGATTTAGGCTAAATAAGAAGGCAGACACAGTTTTATTTTAGTTTGGTGCAGAAATTGTTCAATACAAGCTTGGCTTCAAAACAGCATTTCCTCGCTGCGAAAAGGCGATTGCGAGCATAAAAGGATGCTGGAATTACTGTCTTTTGAGGAAACATCGCACAAGCTTTTTTTCAATCTCTCCTGGGTGGATTTAGGCTAAATAAGAGGGAAGACACAGTTTTGTTTAATTTGGTGCAGATATTGTTAAATACAAGCTTGGCTCCAAAACAGCATTTTCTCAGTGAGAAAATGCGATTGCGAGCTTGAATTACATGCATTTACTGTCTTTTAAGGAAACATCCCACAAGCTTATTTTCAGTTTCTCCTGAGTGGATTTAGGCTAAATAATAAGGCAGACACAGTTTTATTTTAGTTTGGTGCAGAAATTGTTAAATACAAGCTTGGCTTCAAAGCAGCATTTCCTTACTGAAAAAAGGCGATTGCAAGCATAAAAGGTTGCTGGAATCACTGTCTTTTGAGGAAACCTCGCACAAGCTTATAATCAGTCTCCCCTGAGTGGATTTAGGCTAAATAATAAGGCAGACACAGTTTTATTTGAGTTTAGTGCAGAAATTGTTAAATACAAGCTTGACTTCAAAACAGCATTTCCTCGCTGAGAAAAGACGATTGCGAACATAAAAGGATGCTGGAATTACATGAATTTAAAGTCTTCTAAGGAAACATCCCACAAGCTTGTTTATATGTTCTGTTGAGCAGATTTAGGCTAAATAAGAAGGCTGACACAGTTTTATTTAGGTTTGGTCAGACATGGTTAAATACAAGCTTGGCTTCAAAACAGCATTTCCTCACTGAGAAAAGGCGATTGCGAGCATAAACGGTTGCTGGAATTACTGTCTTTTAATGAAACATCCCATAAGCTTATTTTCAGTCTCTCCTGGGTGGAATGAGGCTAAATAAGAAGGCAGACACAGTTTTATTTTAGTTTGGTGCAGAAATTGTTAAATACAAGCTTGGCTTCAAAACAGCATTTCCTCGCTGCGAAAAGGCGATTGCGAGCATAAAAGGATGCTGGAATTACTGTCTTTTGAGGAAACATCGCACAAGCTTGTTTTCAATCTCTCCTGGGTGGATTTAGGCTAAATAAGAGGGCAGACACAGTTTTGTTTAATTTGGTGCAGATATTGTTAAATACAAGCTTGGCTTCAAAACAGCATTTCCTCACTGAGAAAAAGCGATTGCGAGAATAAAAGGTTGCTGGAATTACTGTCTTTTAATGAAACATCCCATAAGCTTATTTTCAGTCTCTCCTGAGTGGATTTAGGCTAAATAAGAAGGCAGACACAGTTTTATTTAAGTTTGGTCAGACATGGTTAAATACAAGCTTGGCTTCAAAACAGCATTTCCTCGCTGCGAAAAGGCGATTGCGAGCATAAAAGGTTGCTGGAATTACTGTCTTTTGAGGAAACCTCGCACAAGTTTATTTCCAATCTCTCCTGGGTGGATTTAGGCTAAATAAGTAGGCAGACAAAGTTTTATTTGAGTTTGGTGCAGAAATTGTTAAATACAAACTTGGCTCCAAAACAGCATTTTCTCACTGAGAAAAGGCGATTGCGAGCATAAAAGGATTCTTGAATTACATGCATTTACTGTCTTTTAAGGCAACATCCCACAAGCTTGTTTATATGTTCTGCTGAGTGGATTTAGGCTAAATAAGTAGGCAGACACAGGTTTATTTGAGTTTGGTGCAGAAATTGTTAAATACAAACTTGGCTCCAAAACAGCATTTTCTCACTGAGAAAAGGCGATTGCGAGCATAAAAGGATGCTGGAATTACATACATTTATTGTCTTTTAAGGAAACATCTCACAAGCTTATTTTCAGTCTCTCCTGGGTAGATTTAGGCTAAATAAGAAGGCTGACACAGTTTTATTTAAGTTTGGTCAGACATGGTTAAATACAAGCTTGGCTTCAAAACAGCATTTCCTCGCTTCGAAAAGGCGATTGCGAGAATAAAAGGTTGCTGGAATTACTGTCTTTTGAGGAAACATCCCACAACCTTATTGATATGTTCTGCCGAGTAGATTGAGGCTAAATAACAAGGCAGACACAGTTTTCTTCGAGTTTGGTGCAGAAATTGTTAAATACAAGCTTGGCTCCAAAACAGCATTTTCTCGCTGAGAAAAGGCGATTGCGAGCATAAAAGGATGCTTGAATTACATGCATTTACTTTCTTTTTAGGAAAAATCCCACAAGCTTATTTATATTTTCTGCCGAGTATAGTGAGACTAAATAACAAGGCAGACACTTTTTTCCTCGAGTTTGGTGCAGAAATTGTTAAATACAAGCTTGGCTTCAAAACAGCATTTCCTTGCTGCGAAAAGTCGGTTGCAAGCATAAAAGGATGCTTGAATTACATGCATTTACTGTCTTTTAAGGAAACATCGCACAAGCTTGTTTTCAATCTCTCCTGAGTGGATTTAGGCTAAATAATAAGGCAGACACAGTTTTATATGAGTTTGGTGCAGAAATTTTTAAATACAAGCTTGGCTTCAAAACAGCATTTCCTCGCTGAGAAAAAGCGATTGGGAGCATAAAAGGAATTCTGGAATTACTGTCTTTTAAGGAAACATCGCACAAGCTTGTTTTCAATCTCTCCTAAATGGATTTAGGCTAAATAAGAAGGCAGACACACTTTTGTTTAAATTTGGTGCAGAAATTGTTAAATACAAACTTGGCTCCAAAACAGCATTTTCTCGCTGAGAAAAGGCGATTGCGAGCATAAAAGGATTCTTGAATTACATGCATTTACTGTCTTTTAATGAAACATCCCACAAGCTTATTTTCAGTCTCTCCTGGGTGGATTTAGGCTAAATAAGAAGGCAGACACAGTTTTATTTAAGTTTGGTCAGACATGGCTTTTTACAAGCTTGGCTTCAAAACAGCATTTCCTCGCTGCGAAAAGGCGATTGCGAGCATAAAAGGTTGCTGGAATCACTGTCCTCGCAAAAGCTTATTATCAGTCTCTCCTGAGTGGATTTAGGCTAAATAATAAGGCAGACAAAGTTTTATTTGAGTTTGGTGCAGAAATTGTTAAATACAAACTTGGCTCCAAAACAGCATTTTCTCACTGAGAAAAGGCGATTGCGAGCATAAAAGGATTCTTGAATTACATGCATTTACTGTCTTTTAATGAAACATCCCACAAGCTTATTTTCAGTCTCTCCTGAGTGGATTTAGGCTAAATAAGAAGGCTGACACAGTTTTCTTTGAGTTTGCTGCAGAAATTGTTACATACAAGCTTGGTTTTAAAGCAGCATTTCCTCGCTTCGAAAAGGCGATTGCGAGCATAAAAGGTTGCTGGAATTACTGTCTTTTAAGGAAACCTCGCACAAGCTTATTATCAGTCTCTCCTGGGTGGATTTAGGCTAAATAAAAGGGAAGACACAGTTTTGTTTAAATTTGGTGCAGAAATTGATAAATACAAGCTTGGCTTCACAACAGCATTTTCTCGCTGAGAAAAGGCGATTGCGAGCATAAAAGGATGCTTGAATTACATGCATTTACTGTCTTTTAAAGAAGCATCCCACAAGCTTATTTATATGTTCTGCTGAGTAGATTTAGGCTAAATAAGAAGGCAGACACAGTTTTATTTGAGTTTGGTGCAGAAATTGTTAAATACAAGCTTGGCTTCAAAACAGAAAAAGGCGATTGCGTGTAAAAAATGTTGCTGGAATTACTGTTTTTTAATGAAACATCCCATAAGCTTATTTTCAGTCTGTCCTGGGTGGATTTAGGCTAAATAAGAAGGCTGACACAGTTTTATTTAAGTTTCGTCAGACATGGTTAAATACAAGTTGGCTACAAAACAGCATTTCCTCGCTGAGAAAAGGCGATTGCGAGCATAAAAGGTTGCTGGAATTAATGTCTTTTGAGGAAACCTCGCACAAGTTTATTTTCAGTCTCTCCTGAGTGGATTTAGGCTAAATAAGAAGGCTGACACAGTTTTATTTAAGTTTGGTCAGACATGGTTAAATACAAGCTTGGCTTCAAAACAGTGTTTCCTCGCTGAGAAAAGGCGATTGCGAGGATAAAAGGATTCTTGAATTACATGCATTTACTGTCTTTTAGGGAAAAATCCCACAACCTTATTGATATGTTCTGCCGAGTAGATTGAGGCTAAATAAGAAGGCAGACACAGTTTTCTTCGAGTTTGGTGCAGAAATTGTTAAATACAAGCTTGGCTCCAAAACAGCATTTTCTTGCTGAGAAAAGGCCATTGCGAGCATAAAAGGATTCGTGAATTACACGCATTTACTGTCTTTTAAGGAAACATCCCACAAGCTTATTTTCCATCTCTCCTGAGTGGATTTAGGCTAAATAAGAAGGCAGACACAGTTTTATTTGAATTTGGTGCAGAAATTGTTAAATACAAGCTTGGCTTCAAAACAGCATTGTGAGCCTAAAAGGATGCTGGAAATACATGCATTTACTGTCTTTTAAGGAAACATCCCACAAGCTTATTTTCAGTCTCTCCTGAGTGGATTTAGGCTAAATAATAAGGCAGACACAGTTTTATTTGAGTTTGGTGCAGAAATTGTTAAATACAAGCTTGGCTTCAAAACAGAAAAAGGCTATTGCGAGCAAAAAAGGTTGCTGGAATTACTGTCTTTTAATGAAACATCCCATAAGCTTATTTTCAGTCTCTCCTGGGTGGATTTAGGCTAAATAAAAGGGAAGACACAGTTTTATTTGAGTTTGGTGCAGAAATTGTTAAATACAAGCTTGGCTTCAAAACAGAAAAAGTTGATTGCGGGCAAAAAATGTTGCTGGAATTACTGTCTTTTAATGAAACATCCCATAAGCTTATTTTCAGTCTCTCCTGGGTGGATTTAGGCTAAATAAGAAGGCTGACACAGTTTTATTTAAGTTTGGTCAGACATGGTTAAATACAAGCTTGGCTTCAAAACAGTATTTCCTCGCTGCGAAAAGGCGATTGCGAGCATGAAAGGATGCTTGAATTACATGCATTTACTGTCTTTTAAAGAAGCATCCCACAAGCTTATTTATATGTTCTGCTGAGTAGATTTAGGCTAAATAAGAAGGCAGACAATGTTTTATTTGAGTTTGGTGCAGAAATTATTAAATACAAGCTTGCCTTCAAAACAGAATTTCCTCGCTGAGAAAAGCGATTGCGAGCAAAAACGGTTGCTGGAATTACTGTCTTTTAATGAAACATCCCATAAGCTTATTTTCAGTCTCTCCTGGACTTTTTTCAGACTCCTCCTGAAGATTAAAGGGAATGACACTTAATATGTAGTTGCAATATTTAGGCTAAATAAAAGGGAAGACACAGTTTTATTTGAGTTTGGTGCAGAAATTGTTAAATACAAGCTTGGTTTCAAAACAGCATTTCCTTACTGAGAAAAGGCGATTGCGAGGATAAAAGGATTCTTAAATTACATGCATTTACTGTCTTTTAAGGAAAAATCCCACAACCTTATTGATATGTTCTGCCGAGTAGATTGAGGCTAAATAAGAAGGCAGACACAGTTTTCTTCGAGTTTGGTGCAAAAATTGTTAAATACAAGCTTGGCTCCAAAACAGCATTTTCTTGCTGAGAAAAGGCCATTGCGAGCATAAAAGGATTCGTGAATTACACGCATTTACTGTCTTTTAAGGAAACATCCCACAAGCTTGTTTATATGTTCTGCTGAGTAGATTTAGGCTAAATAATACGGCAGACACAGTTTTATTTGAGTTTGGTGCAGAAATTGTTAAATACAAGCTTGGCTTCAAAACAGAAAAAGGCGATTGCGAGCAAAAAATGTTGCTGGAATTACTGTCTTTTAATGAAACATCCCATAAGCTTATTTTCAGTCTCTCCTGGGTAGATTTAGGCTAAATAAGAAGGCAGACACAGTTTTATTAAAGTTTGGTCAGACATGGTTAAATACAAGCTTGGCTTCAAAACAGCATTTTCACGCTGAGAAAAGGCGATTGTGAGCATAAAAGGATGCTTGAATTACATGCATTTACTGTCTTTTAAAGAAGCATCCCACAAGCTTATTGATATGTTCTGCCGAGTATATTTAGGCTAAATAAGAAGGCAGACACAGCTTTATTTGAGTTTGGTGCAGAAATTGTTAAATACAAGCTTGGCTTCACAACAGCATTTCCTCGCTGAGAAAAGGCGATTGCGAGCATAAAAGGATACTGGAATTACATGCATTTACTGTCTTTTAAGGAAACATCCCACAAGCTTATTTTCAGTCTCTCCTGAGTGGATTTAGGCTAAATAATAAGGCAGTAACAGTTTTATTTGAGTTTGGTGGAGAAATTGTTAAATACAAGCTTGCCTTCAAAACAGAATTTCCTCGCTGAGAAAAGGCGATTGCGAGCAAAAAAGGTTGCTGGAATTACTGTCTTTTAATGAAACATCCCATAAGCTTATTTTCAGTCTCTCCTGGGTGGATTTAGGCTAAATAAAAGGGAAGACACAGTTTTATTTGAGTTTGGTGCAGAAATTGTTAAATACAAGCTTGGCTTCAAAACAGAAAAAGTTGATTGCGGGCAAAAAATGTTGCTGGAATTACTGTCTTTTAATGAAACATCCCATAAGCTTATTTTCAGTCTCTCCTGGGTGGATTTAGGCTAAATAAGAAGGCTGACACAGTTTTATTTAAGTTTGGTCAGACATGGTTAAATACAAGCTTGGCTTCAAAACAGTATTTCCTCGCTGCGAAAAGGCGATTGCGAGCATGAAAGGATGCTTGAATTACATGCATTTACTGTCTTTTAAAGAAGCATCCCAAAAGCTTATTTATATGTTCTGCTGAGTAGATTTAGGCTAAATAAGAAGGCAGACACAGTTTTATTTGAGTTTGGTGCAGAAATTGTTAAATACAAGCTTGGCTTCAAAACAGTATTTCCTCGCTGCGAAAAGGCGATTGCGAGGATAAAAGGATTCTTGAATTACATGCATTTACTGTCTTTTAAGGAAACATCCCACAAACTTATTGATATGTTCTGCGGAGTAGATTGAGGCTAAATAAGAAGGCAGACACAGTTTTATTCGAGTTTGGTGCAGAAATTGTTAAATACAAGCTTGGCTTCAAAACAGCATTTTCTCGCTGAGAAAAGGTGATTGCGAGCAAAAACGGTTGCTGGAATTACTGTCTTTTAATGAAACATCCCATAAGCTTATTTTCAGTCTCTCCTGGGTGGATTTAGGCTAAATAAAAGGGAAGACTCAGTTTTATTTGAGTTTGGTGCAGAAATTGTTAAATACAAGCTTGGCTTCAAAACAGAAAAAGCCGATTGCGAGCAAAAAATGTTGCTGGAATTACTGTCTTTTAATGAAACATCCCATAAGCTTATTTTCAGTCTCTCCTGGGTGGATTTAGGCTAAATAAGAAGGCAGACACAGTTTTATTAAAGTTTAGTCAGACATGGTTACATACAAGCTTGGCTTCAAAACAGCATTTCCTCGCTGAGAAAAGGCGATTGCGAGCATAAAAGGATTCTAGAATTACATGCATTTACTGTCTTTTAATGAAAAATCCCACAAGCTTATTTTCAGTCTCTCCTGAGTGGATTTAGGCTAAATAAGAAGGCAGACACAGTTTTATTTGAGTTTGGTGCAGAAATTGTTAAATACAAGCTTGGCTTCAAAACAGCATTTCCTCACTGAGAAAAGCCGATTGCGAGCATAAAAGGTTGCTGGAATTACTGTCTTTTGAGGAAACCTCGCACAAGTTTATTTCCAGTCTCTCCTGGGTGGATTTAGGCTAAATAAGTAGGCAGACACAGTTTTATTTGAGTTTGGTGCAGAAATTGTTAAATACAAACTTTGCTCCAAAACAGCCTTTTCTCACTGAGAAAAGGCGATTGCGAGCATAAAAGGATTTTTGAATTACATGCATTTACTGTCTTTTAATGAAAAATCCCACAAGCTTATTTTCAGTCTCTCCTGGGTGGATTTAGGCTAAATAAAAGGGCAGACACAGTTTTTTTTAAATTTGGTGCAGAAATTGATAAATACAAGCTTGGCCTCAAAACAGTATTTCCTCGCTGAGAAAAGGCGATTGCGAGAATAAAAGGATGCTGGAATTACATGCATTTACTGTCTTGTAAGGAAACATCGCACAAGCTTGTTTTCAATCTCTCCTGGGTGGATTTAGGCTAAATAAGAGGGCAGACACAGTTTTGTTTAATTTGGTGCAGAAATTTTTAAATACAAGCTTGGCTTCAAAACAGCATTTCCTCGCTGAGAAAAGGCGATTGCGAGCATAAAAGGATGCTTGAATTACATACATTTATTGTCTTTTAAGGAAACATCTCACAAGCTTATTTTCAGTCTCTCCTGGGTAGATTTAGGCTAAATAAGAAGGCTGACACAGTTTTATTTAAGTTTGGTCAGACATGGTTAAATACAAGTATGGCTTCAAAACAGCATTTCCTCGCTGAGAAAAGGCGATTGCGAGCATAAAAGGATGCTTGAATTACATGCATTTACTGTCTTTTAAGGAAACATCCCACAAGCTTATTTTCAGTCTCTCCTGAGTGGATTTAGGCTAAATAAGAAGGAAACACAGTTTTATTTAAGTTTGGTCAGACATGGTTAAATACAAGTATGGCTTCAAAACAGCATTTCCTCACTGAGAAAAGGCGATTTAGAGCATAAAAGGATGCTGGAATTACATGCATTTACTGTCTTTTAAGGAAACATCCCACAACCTTATTGATATGTTCTGCGGAGTAGATTGAGGCTAAATAAGAAGGCAGACACAGTTTTATTCGAGTTTGGTGCAGAAATTTTTAAATACAAGCTTGGCTTCAAAACAGCATTTTCTCGCTGAGAAAAGGTGATTGCGAGCATAAAAGGATGCTTGAATTACATGCATTTACTGTCTTTTAAGGAAACATCCCACAAGCTTATTTTCAGTCTCTCCTGAGTGGATTTAGGCTAAATAAGAAGGAAACACAGTTTTATTTAAGTTTGGTCAGACATGGTTAAATACAAGCTTGGCTTCAAAACAGCATTTCCTCGCTGAGAAAAGGCGATTGCGAGCATAAAAGGATGCTGGAATTAATGTCTTTTAAGGAAACCTCGCACAAGCTTGTTTTCAGTCTCTCCTGGGTGGATTTAGGCTAAATAAGAAGGCAGACACAGTTTTATTTGAGTTTGGTGCAGAAATTATTAAATACAAGCTTGCCTTCAAAACAGAATTTCCTCGCTGAGAAGAGCGATTGCGAGCAAAAACGGTTGCTGGAATTACTGTCTTTTAATGAAACATCCCATAAGCTTATTTTCAGTCTCTCCTGGGTGGATTTAGGCTAAATAAAAGGGAAGACACAGTTTTATTTGAGTTTGGTGCAGAAATTGTTAAATACAAGCTTGGCTTCAAAACAGTATTTCCTCGCTGCGAAAAGGCGATTGCGAGCATGAAAGGATTCTTGAATTACATGCATTTACTGTCTTTTAAGGAAAAATCCCACAACCTTATTGATATGTTCTGCCGAGTAGATTGAGGCTAAATAAGAAGGCAGACACAGTTTTCTTCGAGTTTGGTGCAGAAATTGTTAAATACAAGCTTGGCTCCAAAACAGCATTTTCTTGCTGAGAAAAGGCCATTGCGAGCATAAAAGGATTCGTGAATTACAACGCATTTACTGTCTTTTAAGGAAACATCCCACAAACTTATTTTCCATCTCTCCTGAGTGGATTTAGGCTAAATAAGAAGGCAGACACAGTTTTATTTGACTTTGGTGCAGAAATTGTTAAATACAAGCTTGGCTTCAAAACAGAAAAAGGCGATTGCGAGTAAAAAATGTTGCTGGAATTACTGTCTTTTAATGAAACATCCCATAAGCTTATTTTCAGTCTCTCCTGGGTAGATTTAGGCTAAATAAGAAGGTAGACACAGTTTTATTAAAGTTTGGTCAGACATGGTTAAATACAAGCTTGGCTTCAAAACAGCATTTTCACGCTGAGAAAAGGCGATTGTGAGCATAAAAGGATGCTTGAATTACATGCATTTACTGTCTTTTAAAGAAGCATCCCACAAGCTTATTGATATGTTCTGCCGAGTAGATTTAGGCTAAATAAGAAGGCAGACACAGCTTTATTTGAGTTTGGTGCAGAAATTGTTAAATACAAGCTTGGCTTCACAACAGCATTTCCTCGCTGAGAAAAGGCGATTGCGAGCATAAAAGGATACTGGAATTACATGCATTTACTGTCTTTTAAGGAAACATCCCACAAGCTTATTTTCAGTCTCTCCTGAGTGGATTTAGGCTAAATAATAAGGCAGACACAGTTTTATTTGAGTTTGGTGCAGAAATTGTTAAATACAAGCTTGCCTTCAAAACAGAATTTCCTCGCTGAGAAAAGGCGATTGCGAGCATAAAAGGATGCTGGAATTACATGCAATTACTGTCTTTTAAGGAAACAGTCCACAAGCTCATTTTCAGTCTTTCTTGATTGGATTTAGACTAAAGAAGAAGGCAGACACAGTTTTTTTTTAGTTTGTTGCAGAAATTGTTCAATACAAGCTTGGCTTCAAAACAGCATTTTCTCGCTGAGAAAAGGCGATTGCGAGCATAAAAGGATGCTGGAATTACATGCATTTACTGTCTTTTAATGAAACATCCCATAAGCTTATTTTCAGTCTCTCCTGGGTGGATTTAGGCTAAATAAAAGGGAAGAAACAGTTTTATTTGAGTTTGGTGCAGAAATTGTTAAATACAAGCTTGACTTCAAAACAGAAAAAGTTGATTGCGGGCAAAAAATGTTGCTGGAATTACTGTCTTTTAATGAAACATCCCACAAGCTTATTTTCAGTCTCTCCTGAGTGGATTTAGGCTAAATAAGAAGGCTTACACAGTTTTATTTAAGTTTGGTCAGACATGGTTAAATACAAGCTTGGCTTCAAAACAGTATTTCCTCGCTGCGAAAAGGCGATTGCGAGCATGAAAGGATGCTTGAATTACATGCATTTACTGTCTTTTAAAGAAGCATCCCACAAGCTTATTTATATGTTCTGCTGAGTAGATTTAGGCTAAATAAGAAGGCAGACACAGTTTTATTTGAGTTTGGTGCAGAAATTGTTAAATACAAGCTTGGCTTCAAAACAGTATTTCCTCGCTGCGAAAAGGCGATTGCGAGGATAAAAGGATTCTTGAATTACATGCATTTACTTTCTTTTAAGGAAACATCCCACAACCTTATTGATATGTTCTGCGGAGTAGATTGAGGCTAAATAAGAAGGAAACAAGGTTTTATTTAAGTTTGGTTAGACATGGTTAAATACAAGCTTGGCTTCAAAACAGAATTTCCTCGCTGAGAAAAGCGATTGCGAGCAAAAACGGTTGCTGGAATTACTGTCTTTTAATGAAACATCCCATAAGCTTATTTTCAGTCTCTCCTGGGTGGATTTAGGCTAAATAAAAGGGAAGACACAGTTTTATTTGAGTTTGGTGCAGAAATTGTTAAATACAAGCGTGGTTTCAAAACAGCATTTCCTCGCTGCGAAAAGGCGATTGCGAGGATAAAAGGATTCTTGAATTACATGCATTTACTGTCTTTTAAGGAAAAATCCCACAACCTTATTGATATGTTCTGCCGAGTAGATTGAGGCTAAATAAGAAGGCAGACACAGTTTTCTTCGAGTTTGGTGCAGAAATTGTTCAATACAAGCTTGGCTTCAAAACAGCATTGTGAGCCTAAAAGGATGCTGGAAATACATGCATTTACTGTCTTTTAAGGAAACATCCCACAAGCTTGTTTTCAGTCTCTCCTGAGTGGATTTAGGCTAAATAATAAGGCAGACACAGTTTTATTTGAGTTTGGTGCAGAAATTGTTAAATACAAGCTTGGCTTCAAAACAGCATTTCCTCGCTGCAAAAAGTCGTGAGCATAAAAGGATGCTGGAATTACATGCATTTACTGTCTTTTAAGGAAACATCCCACAACCTTATTGATATGTTCTGCTGAGTAGATTTAGGCTAAATAATAAAGCAGACACAGTTTTATATGAGTTTGGTGCAGAAATTTTTAAATACAAGCTTGGCTTCAAAACAGAAAAAGGCGATTGCGAGCAAAAAAGGTTGCTGGAATTACTGTCTTTTGAGGAAACTTCGCACAAGTTTATTTCCAGTCTCTCCTGGGTGGATTTAGGCTAAATAAGTAGGCAGACACAGTTTTATTTGAGTTTGGTGCAGAAATTGTTAAATACAAACTTGGCTCCAAAACAGCATTTTCTCACTGAGAAAAGGCGATTGCGAGCATAAAAGGATTCTTGAATTACATGCATTTACTGTCTTTTAATGAAAAATCCCACAAGCTTATTTTCACTCTCTCCTGAGTGGATTTAGGCTAAATAAGAAGGCAGACACAGTTTTATTTGAGTTTGGTGCAGAAATTGTTCAATACAAGCTTGGCTTCAAAACAGCATTGTGAGCCTAAAAGGATGCTGGAATTACATGCATTTACTGTCTTTTAAAGAAGCATCCCACAAGCTTATTTATATGTTCTGCTGAGTAGATTTAGGCTAAATAAGAAGGCAGACACAGCTTTATTTGAGTTTGGTGCAGAAATTGTTAAATACAAGCTTGGCTCCAAAACAGCATTTTCTCGCTGAGAAAAGGCGATTGCGAGCATAAAAGGATTCTTGAATTACATGCATTTTCTGTCTTTTAATGAAACATCCCACAACCTTATTTATATGTTCTGCCGAGTAAATTGAGACTAAATGAGAAGGCAGACACAGTTTTCTTCAAGTTTGGTTCAGAAATTGTTAAATACAAGCTTGGCTTCAAAACAGCATTTCCTCGCTGCAAAAAGTCGATTGCGAGCATAAAAGGATGCTGGAATTACATGCATTTACTGTCTTTTAAGGAAACATCCCACAACCTTATTGATATGTTCTGCTGAGTAGATTTAGGCTAAATAATAAAGCAGACACAGTTTTATATGAGTTTGGTGCAGAAATTTTTAAATACAAGCTTGGCTTCAAAACAGCATTTCTCGCTGAGAAAAAGCGATTGCGAGGATAAAAGGTTGCTGGAATTACTGTCTTTTAATGAAACATCCCATAAGCTTATTTTCAGTCTCTCCTGGGTGGATTTAGGCCAAATAAGAAGGCAGACAGTTTTATTTGAGTTTGGTGCAGAAATTGTTCAATACAAGCTTGGCTTCAAAACAGCATTTTCTCGCTGAGAAAAGGCGATTATTGAGCATAAAAGGATGCTGGAATTACATGCATTTACTGTCTTTTAATGAAACATCCCATAAGCTTATTTTCAGTCTCTCCTGGGTGGATTTAGGCTAAATAAAAGGGAAGAAACAGTTTTATTTGAGTTTGGTGCAGAAATTGTTAAATACAAGCTTGACTTCAAAACAGAAAAAGTTGATTGCGGGCAAAAAATGTTGCTGGAATTACTGTCTTTTAATGAAACATCCCACAAGCTTATTTTCAGTCTCTCCTGAGTGGATTTAGGCTAAATAAGAAGGCTTACACAGTTTTATTTAAGTTTGGTCAGACATGGTTAAATACAAGCTTGGCTTCAAAACAGTATTTCCTCGCTGCGAAAAGGCGATTGCAAGGATAAAAGGATTCTTGAATTACATGCATTTACTTTCTTTTAAGGAAACATCCACAACCTTATTGATATGTTCTATGGAGTAGATTGAGGCTAAATAAGAAGGAAACACAGTTTTATTTAAGTTTGGTCAGACATGGTTAAATACAAGCTTGGCTTCAAAACAGAATTTCCTCACTGAGAAAAGCGATTGCGAGCAAAAACGGTTGCTGGAATTACTGTCTTTTAATGAAACGTCCCATAAGCTTATTTTCAGTCTCTCCTGGGTGGATTTAGGCTAAATAAAAGGGAAGACACAGTTTTATTTGAGTTTGGTGCAGAAATTGTTAAATACAAGCTTGGTTTCAAAACAGCATTTCCTCGCTGCGAAAAGGCGATTGCGAGGATAAAAGGATTCTTGAATTACATGCATTTACTGTCTTTTAAGGAAAAATCCCACAACCTTATTGATATGTTCTGCCGAGTAGATTGAGGCTAAATAAGAAGGCAGACACAGTTTTCTTCGAGTTTGGTGCAGAAATTGTTCAATACAAGCTTGGCTTCAAAACAGCATTGTGAGCCTAAAAGGATGCTGGAAATACATGCATTTACTGTCTTTTAAGGAAACATCCCACAAGCTTGTTTTCAGTCTCTCCTGAGTGGATTTAGGCTAAATAATAAGGCAGACACAGTTTTATTTGAGTTTGGTGCAGAAATTGTTAAATACAAGCTTGGCTTCAAAACAGCATTTCCTCGCTGCAAAAAGTCGATTGCGAGCATAAAAGGATGCTGGAATTACATGCATTTACTGTCTTTTAAGGAAACATCCCACAACCTTATTGATATGTTCTGCTGAGTAGATTTAGGGTAAATAATAAAGCAGACACAGTTTTATATGAGTTTGGTGCAGAAATTTTTAAATACAAGCTTGGCTTCAAAACAGCATTTCCTCGCTGAGAAAAAGCGATTGCGAGGATAAAAGGTTGCTGGAATTACTGTCTTTTAATGAAACATCCCATAAGCTTATTTTCAGTCTCTCCTGGGTGGATTTAGGCCAAATAAGAAGGCAGACAGTTTTATTTGAGTTTGGTGCAGAAATTGTTCAATACAAGCTTGGCTTCAAAACAGCATTTTCTCGCTGAGAAAAGGCGATTGCGAGCATAAAAGGATGCTGGAATTACATGCATTTACTGTCTTTTAATGAAACATCCCATAAGCTTATTTTCAGTCTCTCCTGGGTGGATTTAGGCTAAATAAAAGGGAAGAAACAGTTTTATTTGAGTTTGGTGCAGAAATTGTTAAATACAAGCTTGACTTCAAAACAGAAAAAGTTGATTGCGGGCAAAAAATGTTGCTGGAATTACTGTCTTTTAATGAAACATCCCACAAGCTTATTTTCAGTCTCTCCTGAGTGGATTTAGGCTAAATAAGAAGGCTTACACAGTTTTATTTAAGTTTGGTCAGACATGGTTAAATACAAGCTTGGCTTCAAAACAGTATTTCCTCGCTGCGAAAAGGCGATTGCGAGCATGAAAGGATGCTTGAATTACATGCATTTACTGTCTTTTAAAGAAGCATCCCACAAGCTTATTTATATGTTCTGCTGAGTAGATTTAGGCTAAATAAGAAGGCAGACACAGTTTTATTTGAGTTTGGTGCAGAAATTGTTAAATACAAGCTTGGCTTCAAAACAGTATTTCCTCGCTGCGAAAAGGCGATTGCGAGGATAAAAGGATTCTTGAATTACATGCATTTACTTTCTTTTAAGGAAACATCCCACAACCTTATTGATATGTTCTGCGGAGTAGATTGAGGCTAAATAAGAAGGAAACACAGTTTTATTTAAGTTTGGTCAGACATGGTTAAATACAAGCTTGGCTTCAAAACAGAATTTCCTCGCTGAGAAAAGCGATTGCGAGCAAAAACGGTTGCTGGAATTACTGTCTTTTAATGAAACATCCCATAAGCTTATTTTCAGTCTCTCCTGGGTGGATTTAGGCTAAATAAAAGGGAAGACACAGTTTTATTTGAGTTTGGTGCAGAAATTGTTAAATACAAGCTTGGTTTCAAAACAGCATTTCCTCGCTGCGAAAAGGCGATTGCGAGGATAAAAGGATTCTTGAATTACATGCATTTACTGTCTTTTAAGGAAAAATCCCACAACCTTATTGATATGTTCTGCTGAGTAGATTTAGGCTAAATAATAAAGCAGACACAGTTTTATATGAGTTTGGTGCAGAAATTTTTAAATACAAGCTTGGCTTCAAAACAGAAAAAGGCGATTGCGAGCAAAAAATGTTGCTGGAATTACTGTCTTTTAATGAAACATCCCATAACCTTATTTTCAGTCTCTCCTGGGTGGATTTAGGCTAAATAAGAAGGCAGACACAGTTTTATTTAAGTTTGGTCAGACATGGTTAAATACAAGCTTGGCTTCAAAACAGCATTTCCTCGCTGAGAAAAGGCGATTGCGAGCATAAAAGGTTGCTGGAATTACTGTCTTTTGAGGAAACTTCGCACAAGTTTATTTCCAGTCTCTCCTGGGTGGATTTAGGCTAAATAAGTAGGCAGACACAGTTTTATTTGAGTTTGGTGCAGAAATTGTTAAATACAAACTTGGCTCCAAAACAGCATTTTCTCACTGAGAAAAGGCGATTGCGAGCATAAAAGGATTCTTGAATTACATGCATTTACTGTCTTTTAATGAAAAATCCCACAAGCTTATTTTCACTCTCTCCTGAGTGGATTTAGGCTAAATAAGAAGGCAGACACAGTTTTATTTGAGTTTGGTGCAGAAATTGTTAAATACAAGCTTGGCTTCAAAACAGCATTGTGAGCCTAAAAGGATGCTGGAATTACATGCATTTACTGTCTTTTAAAGAAGCATCCCACAAGCTTATTTATATGTTCTGCTGAGTAGATTTAGGCTAAATAAGAAGGCAGACACAGCTTTATTTGAGTTTGGTGCAGAAATTGTTAAATACAAGCTTGGCTCCAAAACAGCATTTTCTCGCTGAGAAAAGCGATTATGAAACATAAAAGGATTCTTGAATTACATGCATTTTCTGTCTTTTAATGAAACATCCCACAACCTTATTTATATGTTCTGCCGAGTAAATTGAGACTAAATGAGAAGGCAGACACAGTTTTCTTCAAGTTTGGTTCAGAAATTGTTAAATACAAGCTTGGCTTCAAAACAGCATTTCCTCGCTGCAAAAAGTCGATTGCGAGCATAAAAGGATGCTGGAATTACATGCATTTACTGTCTTTTAAGGAAACATCCCACAACCTTATTGATATGTTCTGCTGAGTAGATTTAGGCTAAATAATAAAGCAGACACAGTTTTATATGAGTTTGGTGCAGAAATTTTTAAATACAAGCTTGGCTTCAAAACAGCATTTCCTCGCTGAGAAAAAGCGATTGCGAGGATAAAAGGTTGCTGGAATTACTGTCTTTTAATGAAACATCCCATAAGCTTATTTTCAGTCTCTCCTGGGTGGATTTAGGCCAAATAAGAAGGCAGACAGTTTTATTTGAGTTTGGTGCAGAAATTGTTAAATACAAGCTTGGCTTCAAAACAGAATTTCCTCGCTGAGAAAAAGCGATTGCGAGGATAAAAGGATGCTGGAATTACATGCATTTACTGTCTTTTAATGAAACATCCCACAACCTTATTGATATGTTCTGCTGAGTAAATTTAGGCTAAATAGGAAGGCAGACACAGCTTTATTTGAGTTTGGTGCAGAAATTGTTAAATACAACCTTGGCTCCAAAACAGCTTTTCCTCGCTGAGAAAAGGCGATTGCGAGGATAAAAGGATGCTTGATTTACATGCATTTACTGTCTTTTAAGGAAACATCCCACAAGCTTATTTTCCATCTCTCCTGAGTGGATTTAGGCTAAATAAGAAGGCAGACACAGTTTTATTTGAGTTTGGTGCAGAAATTGTTAAATACAAGCTTGGCTTCAAAACAGCATTGTGAGCCTAAAAGGATGCTGGAATTACATGCATTTACTGTCTTTTAATGAAACATCCCATAAGCTTATTTTCAGTCTCTCCTGGGTGGATTTAGGCTAAATAATAAAGCAGACACAGTTTTATATGAGTTTGGTGCAGAAATTTTTAAATACAAGCTTGGCTTCAAAACAGCATTTCCTCGCTGAGAAAAAGCGATTGCGAGGATAAAAGGTTGCTGGAATTACTGTCTTTTAATGAAACATCCCATAAGCTTATTTTCAGTCTCTCCTGGGTGGATTTAGGCCAAATAAGAAGGCAGACAGTTTTATTTGAGTTTGGTGCAGAAATTGTTAAATACAAACTTGGCTCCAAAACAGCATTTTCTCACAGAGAAAAGGCGATTGCGAGCATAAAAGGATGCTTGAATTACATGCATTTACTGTCTTTTAAGGCAACATCCCACAAGCTTGTTTATATGTTCTGCTGAGTAGATTTAGGCTAAATAAGACGGCAGACACAGTTTTATTTGAGTTTGGTGCAGAAATTGTTACATTCAAGCTTGGCTTCAAAACAGCATTTCCTCGCTGAGAAAAGGCGATTGCGAAGATAAAAGGATGCTGGAATTACATGCATTTACTGTCTTTTAAGGAAACATCCCACAAGCTTATTTTCAGTCTCTCCTGGGTGGATTTAGGCTAAATAAAAAGGCAGAAACAGTTTTATTTTAGTTTGGTGCAGAAATTGTTAAATACAAGCTTGGCTTCAAAACAGCATTTCCTCGCTGAGAAAAGGCGATTGCGAGCATAAAAGGATGCTGGAATTACATGCATTTACTGTCTTTTAAGGAAACATCCCACAAGCTTATTTTCAGTCTCTCCTGAGTGGATTTAGGCTAAATAAGAAGGAAACACAGTTTTATTTAAGTTTGATCAGACATGGTTAAATATAAGCTTGGCTTCAAAACAGCATTTCCTCGCTGAAAAAAGGCGATTGCGAGCATAAAAGGATGCTTGAATTACATGCATTTACTGTCTTTTAAAGAAGCATTCCACAAGCTTATTGATATGTTCTGCGGAGTAGATTGAGGCTAAATAACAAGGCAGACACAGTTTTCTTCGAGTTTGGTGCAGAAATTGTTAAATACAAGCTTGGCTTCAAAACAGCATTTTCTCGCTGAGAAAAGGCGATTGCGAGCATACAAGGATGCTTGAAATACATGCATTTACTGTCTTTTAAGGAAACATCCCACAAGCTTATTTTCAGTCTCTCCTGAGTGGATTTAGGCTAAATAAGAAGGAAACACAGTTTTATTTAAGTTTGATCAGACATGGTTAAATATAAGCTTGGCTTCAAAACAGCATTTCCTCGCTGAGAAAAGGCGATCGCGAGCATAAAAGGATGCTGGAATTAACGTCTTTTAAGGAAACCTCGCACAAGCTTATTTTCAGTCTCTCCTGTGTGGATTTAGGCTAAATAAGAAGGCAGACACAGTTTTATTTGAGTTTGGTGCAGAAATTGTTAAATACAAGCTTGCCTTCAAAACAGAATTTCCTCGCTGAGAAAAGCGATTGCGAGTAAAAACGGTTGCTGGAATTACTGTCTTTTAATGAAACATCCCATAAGCTTATTTTCAGTCTCTCCTGGGTGGATTTAGGCTAAATAAAAGGGAAGACACAGTTTTATTTGAGTTTGGTGCAGAAATTGTTAAATACAAGCTTGGTTTCAAAACAGCATTTCCTCGCTGCGAAAAGGCGATTGCGAGGATAAAAGGATTCTTGAATTACATGCATTTACTGTCTTTTAAGGAAAAATCCTACAACCTTATTGATATGTTCTGCCGAGTAGATTGAGGCTAAATAAGAAGGCAGACACAGTTTTCTTCGAGTTTGGTGCAGAAATTGTTAAATACAAGCTTGGCTCCAAAACAGCATTTTCTTGCTGAGAAAAGGCCATTGCGAGCATAAAAGGATTCGTGAATTACACGCATTTACTGTCTTTTAAGGAAACATCCCTCAAGCTTATTTTCCATCTCTCCTGAGTGGATTTAGGCTAAATAAGAAGGCAGACACAGTTTTATTTGAGTTTGGTGCAGAAATTGTTCAATACAAGCTTGGCTTCAAAACAGCATTGTGAGCCTAAAAGGATGCTGGAAATACATGCATTTACTGTCTTTTAAGGAAACATCGCACAAGCTTGTTTTCAATCTCTCCTGGGTGGATTTAGGCTAAATAAGAGGGCAGACACAGTTTTATTTGAGTTTGGTGCAGAAATTGTTAAATACAAGCTTGGTTTCAAAACAGCATTTTCTTGCTGAGAAAAGGCCATTGCGAGCATAAAAGGATTCGTGAATTACATGCTTTTATTGTCTTTTAAGGAAACATCCCACAAGCTTATTTTCCATCTCTCCTGAGTGGATTTAGGCTAAATAAGAAGGCAGACACAGTTTTCTTCGAGTTTGGTGCAGAAATTGTTAAATACAAGCTTGGCTCCAAAACAGCATTTTCTTGCTGAGAAAAGGCCATTGCGAGCATAAAAGGATTCGTGAATTACACGCATTTACTGTCTTTTAAGGAAACATCCCACAAGCTTATTTTCCATCTCTCCTGAGTGGATTTAGGCTAAATAAGAAGGCAGACACAGTTTTATTTGAGTTTGGTGCAGAAATTGTTCAATACAAGCTTGGCTTCAAAACAGCATTGTGAGCCTAAAAGGATGCTGGAAATACATGCATTTACTGTCTTTTAAGGAAACATCCCACAAGCTTATTTTCAGTCTCTCCTGAGTGGATTTAGGCTAAATAATAAGGCAGACACAGTTTTATTTGAGTTTGGTGCAGAAATTGTTATATACAAGCTTGGCTTCAAAACAGAAAAAGGCGATTGCGAGCAAAAAATGTTGCTGGAATTACTGTCTTTTAATGAAACATCCCATAACCTTATTTTCAGTCTCTCCTGGGTGGATTTAGGCTAAATAAGAAGGCAGACACAGTTTTATTTAAGTTTGGTCAGACATGGTTAAATACAACCTTGGCTCCAAAACAGCATTTCCTCGCTGAGAAAAGGCGATTGCGAGCATAAAAGGATTCTTGAATTACATGCATTTACTGTCTTTTAAGGAAACATCCCACAAGCTTATTTTCCATCTCTCCTGAGTGGATTTAGGCTAAATAAGAAGGCAGACACAGTTTTATTTGAGTTTGGTGCAGAAATTGTTTAATACAAGCTTGGCTTCAAAACAGCATTGTGAGCCTAAAAGGATGCTGGAAATACATGCATTTACTGTCTTTTAAGGAAACATCCCACAAGCTTATTTTCAGTCTCTCCTGAGTGGATTTAGGCTAAATAATAAGGCAGACACAGTTTTATTTGAGTTTGGTGCAGAAATTGTTAAATACAAGCTTGGCTTCAAAACAGAAAAAGGCGATTGCGAGCAAAAAATGTTGCTGGAATTACTGTCTTTTAATGAAACATCCCATAACCTTATTTTCAGTCTCTCCTGGGTGGATTTAGGCTAAATAAGAAGGCAGACACAGTTTTATTTAAGTTTGGTCAGACATGGTTAAATACAAGCTTGACTTCAAAACAGCATTTCCTCGCTGAGAAAAGGCGATTGCGAGCATAAAAGGTTGCTGGAATTACTGTCTTTTGAGGAAACCTCGCACAAGTTTATTTCCAGTCTCTCCTGGGTGGATTTAGGCTAAATAAGAAGGCAGACACAGTTTTATTTGAGTTTGGTGCAGAAATTGTTAAATACAAACTTGGCTCCAAAACAGCATTTTCTCACTGAGAAAAGGCGATTGCGAGCATAAAAGGATTCTTGAATTACATGCATTTACTGTCTTTTAATGAAAAATTCCACAAGCTTATTTTCACTCTCTCCTGAGTGGATTTAGGCTAAATAAGAAGGCAGACACAGTTTTATTTGAGTTTGGTGCAGAAATTGTTAAATACAAGCTTGGCTTCAAAACAGTATTTCCTCGCTGAGAAAAGGCGATTGCGAGAATAAAAGAATGCTGGAATTACATGCATTTACTGTCTTTTAAGGAAACATCCCACAACCTTATTTATATGTTCAGGCGAGTAGATTGAGGCTAAATAAGAAGGCAGACACAGTTTTCTTCGAGTTTGGTGCAGAAATTGTTAAATACAAGCTTGGCTTCAAAACAGCATTTCCTCGCTGAGAAAAGGCGATTGCGAGCATAAAAGGATGCTGGAATTACATGCATTTACTGTCTTTTAAGGAAACATCCCACAAGCTTATTTTCAGTCTCTCCTGAGTGGATTTAGGCTAAATAATAAGGCAGACACAGTTTTATTTGAGTTTGGTGCAGAAATTGTTAAATACAAGCTTGCCTTCAAAACTGCATTTCCTCGCTGAGAAAAGGCGATGGCGAGCAAAGAAGGTTGCTGGAATTACTATCTTTAATGAAACATCCCATAAGCTTAATTTCAGTCTCTCCTGGGAGGATTTAGGCTAAATAAAAGGGAAGACACAGTTTTATTTGAGTTTGGTCAGACATGGTTAAATACAAGCTTGGCTTCAAAACAGCATTGTGAGCCTAAAAGGATGCTTGAATTACACGCATTTACTGTCTTTTAAGGAAACATCCCACAAGCTTATTTTCAGTCTCTCCTGAGTGGATTTAAGCTAAATAAGAAGGCAGACACAGTTTTATTTAAGTTTGGTCAGACATGGTTAAATACAAGCTTGGCTTCAAAACAGCATTTCCTCGCTGAGAAAAGGCGATTGCGAGCATAAAAGGATGCTGGAATTAATGTCTTTTAAGGAAACATCGCACAAGCTTGTTTTCAATCTCTCCTGGGTGGATTCTAAATAAGAGGGCAGACACAGTTTTGTTTAATTTGTTGCAGAAATTTTTAAATACAAGCTTGGCTCCAAAACAGCATTTTCTCGCTGCGAAAAGGCGATTGCGAGTATAAAAGGATGCTTGAATTACATGCATTTATTGTCTTTTAAGGAAACATCTCACAAGCTTATTTTCAGTCTCTCCTGGGTAGATTTAGGCTAAATAAGAAGGCTGACACAGTTTTATTTAAGTTTGGTCAGACATGGTTAAATACAAGCTTGGCCTCAAAGCAGCATTTCCTCGCTTCGAAAAGGCGATTGCGAGCATAAAAGGTTGCTGGAATTACTGTTTTTTGAGGAAACCTCGCACAAGCTTATTTTCAGTCTCTCCTGAGTGGATTTAGGCTAAATAAGAAGGCAGACACAGTTTTATTTGAGTTTGGTGCAGAAATTGTTAAATACAAGCTTGGCTTCAAAACAGCATTTCCTCGCTTCGAAAAGGCGATTGCGAGCATAAAAGGATGCTGGAATCAATGTCTTTTAAGGGAACATCGCACAAGCTTTATTTCAATCTCCTCTAAATGGATTTAGGCTAAATAAAAAGGCAGACACAGTTTTGTTTAAATTTGGTGCAGAAATTGATAAATACAAGCTTGGCTTCAAAAAAGCATTTTCTCGCTGAGAAAAGGCGATTGTGAGCATAAAAGGATACTTGAATTACATGCATTTACTGTCTTTTAAAGAAGCATCCCACAAGCTTATTTATATGTTCTGCCGAGTAAATTGAGACTAAATGAGAAGGCAGACACAGTTTTCTTCAAGTTTGGTGCAGAAATTGTTAAATACAAGCTTGGCTTCAAAGCAGCATTTCCTCGCTGAGAAAAGGCGATTGCGAGGATAAAAGGATGCTG